>JAHWFP010131728.1:0-22433 GCA_023313725.1 Lithobius niger | reverse complement strand
ACACCTCTGAGGATAACACAGTAAAATTCGAGCAGCATTATCCTGACCTGTCTGTAATAATTGATTTGTAGGATGTACATTTTGTTTGAATTGAGGATTGACACACTAGAGGATTGAGAGGATTGACACACTAAAATTCGAGCAGTATCGTCTTGTCTAGCCTGTAATTGTGTATTTATAGGCTATAATTCTGTTTGCATTAACATGTCTGAGAATTAACACACTAAAATTTGAGCACCATCGTCTTGGCTATCCTGTAATTGTACATTGGGAATCTTGGTGGGGGGGGGGGGGAAAGAAGCCGCGGAAAAACCTGGAAAAAAACAAACCAAAGAGGAAAAAAAAGCCGTGGATAAAAATAGCAGCGGATAAAGGAACAAAATTACCGGAATAAAAGCCTTTCCCGGCCGGATAAGACTTCATTTGCCTGCATGGTGAAATTCAAGCCAAGGTAACTACCTAAACTAACCTAATCTACAACAAATCTAATAAAAAAAGAAAAAGCGATAAGACAAGTTGGCTTTTTTCTCGGTGCTTATTTTTGCTTCGGCTGTTTTTCCCTGCTATTTTTTCCTGTAACTTTCTTTTTCTTATGCTGTTTTTTTTTCTCGTGGCTTTTTCACTTGGCTTTTTTCCCAGACTTTTTTTTTTTGGGTTGTTCTCCCATAGCCTTTTCCCTTCGCCGGCGCACGATCTCTATATAGGTGCTGCACTGTGTCTTAGTAGTGTTCATTTCATAATTAGTTCGTAGCCTGTTTTAGCCTACTTATAATTTTGGCCGTCTCATTACATCGCAAGTTTCGTCCTTATTCTGCCCTCTGCCGGAGGAAAAAAAAATTCGACGCTCCAAATAAGGCATCATCCGATAGTAAAGTGGTTCATAAGGCCTTTTTATAATTTTGATTCCACGCGTTGTGTATGGATCCATGTGAGAAAAAAAAATGGTTGAATTTGCTTTTACCTCCTCCCCCATTTAAGTTTTATTTATTTAATGTTTTTTTGGGGCATTTTTATAGTCGCATCCGTCGTCGCTTGCAGTAGGCTACTCGACGTTCTAGAAAGCCCTCAGTGACATTACTGCCTTGTTTACTAACCTGTTTTTGTTTTTTTTTTGTTTTTGTTAAAAGGACTTTTCCTCTCCTCACAATTCTGGATAAAAATAGGGTTTGCAATATTTATGTGAACATTTACGGGACGGTTTTTTTTTTCTTTTGATGTACATAAAAAGATAATGCTGTTTTTATACTCGGGGAAAAAGGTTTTTAGGGGTGATTCTCAGCCCAGTGCCTTTGTTTTTTTTTTCAAAGTCCGTTGGTTAGGGGCATGGAAGTGGACGCCTGTAAAGCTTGTCGTACACTGCTCCGTTCCGTTCCATTCCGACGACTGATGGCAACGGATGGTCCAGCGCACGTTGCTTCCGTTGCTAACCATTTCCGTCGGCTCCGCTGAGCTTTTAAATTTGATCGCCCCCAAATTGGAAATGCAAATGAAGAAGGACTTATAGTGACCTTAAGTAGGTAATTAAATAGAAAGTCGTGGTAGATTAGGTATTATTAATTCTTTATGCTCGGGCATGATGACTTTTTAAGTCCAGAAGGCAACTGAAATAGTTTCGCATCTGTATTTAGTAAGGGAACGGATTTTTGCGCAAGCGCGTGATGGGTGACGACGGCCGTCGACTGACGGCAGGTGCGTACACTTCTCCGATGCAATCAGTTTTTGACTGAAAGGATTCTGTCTCAACAATTCTGTCCGTCAGCCGACGAGTCGTTACGGAACGGGACGGAGTGGTATACACGGCTGCTTTAATTTACATGCTTTTAATCCAAACAGAAATTTTGACGGCCTGCGACTTGACGTGACGGAACGGAACGGAACGGAATACTGTTCGACAAGATTAAGTTGTCGCCTCAAATCTGAGTTCATGCTCGGACGCTGACCACTAGGATGCTACTGCTCACTTTGCAAGGAGTTCCCGGGGACCCCTGACAAAGGTTACGTTGTGCCTGGGACTAAGATCGGGTAACAAGTTCGGCATTAAGGTAGGTTTTACTCTGTGCGTTATCGCTCAACGACGGTCGTTCAACGATTGTTGGAGGACTCGTCTTTGTTTTTTGAATGGGGTGTTTCGTTCCGAGCGACTCTAGCGACAGTCCCATTAAAAAACAAAGAACCATCGTTGAGCAATAAAGCACCGAGCTAAACCTACCTTCACAATACCCACCACGAAGCAACGATCGTGGGTCATTTTTTTTTGGGGGGGGGGGGGGGGCGATTTGCAAACAAAAACATGAAATTTACCTAGTGGATTTTTGCTTCCTTTTTTTATTTACGTGGATATCGTTACATTACACAAGACATAGACAATTTGGGCAATAAAAACAGTTAAAAGGCCATGCCTTCTCCCTATTCTCAAGCATCCTGCGCGTATATAGTTTTTGCAACATTTACATGCGTTTGAATGAATGTAATAAACGTGTGGGAATAAACAGAAAAATAAAAGCGTTTGTAATATTTACATATACGTTTGAAATAATGGTGCAAACTGAGTAACACAGAGAAGACGTGATACACAACACAACAGCAGGAGTGAAGAATTGCTGCTTTTACCATTGCTAAATAAAGAGATTTCGGGGCACTTCTAGATAAAGACACACGTACAAGATACTCAACCCCCACCTCCCCCCTACAAAAAAAAAACTTAAAAAACTCCTGTTTAATCTTTTCAATTTGGACCAAAAACATGTGCTGTCTCCCCAAAACAAAAATTAAGTAGTCCTACCTAGTTCTTCGGTCGTTTGAAGTCGTGATATCAAACGCCAAGCACTTTCACTAAGTTAATCTCACCGACTCGGACTTCGTCAGCGAAAGGAAATACTTGAAAATTGCGCAGTAAATTTTTTACATTTTTCATTTCGCCCTTGAACTATTATTTCGTCCCGTTTGGTTTTCCTGTATGGCTCAGTTTTGCAACATTACATCAGACGCGCGTAATGTTGCAAAGCATTAATTTTTCTAATTTTCCCCTCGGGAAAACAGTTTTTCTACATTCACTCTGACTTATGTAATTGTTGCAAAGGCTATTTCGCACAGCATGCTAGAATATAGTGAGAAAGTATGTTCCTTTAACTTGGCAAAAGAGCTTGACGTTTGATATCGCGGCTTCAAACGGCCGCAGACTTGGAGTTAGTCCTTATATAACAAGTTTTGTTTTAGGGAGATTTTTAACAAGTTTTTTTTTTAATACAGCCACAACATTTTTTCTTTTACCAGTCTCCTTTCTTTTACTGTTTTACTGTTTCTTCCACGTTTTCCAGTTTCTTCCGATTTTTCCCTTCAACTGGAAGGCGGAAGAAAGTCAACCCTGATGTTAAATTGCTCAGAATATAGATATTCAGCTGAAAACTGCCGAATTTGCCCATTGGAAAAGAAAAATTCAATTGTGAAAGACCAAAGAAAAACTAAAAGTGTTGGATGATTCTTGCGTAGCAGGAAGTGTGATCCGTGTCAATGGACCAAGTTCATCAAGGACGTAATTCCAGAATCGCCCCGGGACATTTTCGAAGAATGGTGGAAAATTTTCAGGTCGATTTGGTGAAATAGGTTTGATGCTTTTCAGGGCTTTGACCAAATAACTAACTGGCTTGCTCATCAATTTCGTTTGGCTCTTAGTTAAAAAGTAAGATGAGTCACTGGGGGAGGGGAGGGGGGAGGAATGAACTTCGTCTTTGAGAAAAGGAAATGGCGACCTATTCTGACTCCCCTCCCTCCCCTCCCAAATTGCCTACACGTCGACCACTTTCCCTCTCGTTGAGTTGAACGTGCTCAGGCACTTAACAATTTATGAGCAATTTGGATCATGTGTTTATGGAATCATGTTTGCAGTAAGCCACGACTTGGATGTGGTTGGGAGGGAGGAAGGAGGAGGAAGGGAGGATATTAAATCAACATGGAACCTTCACTGGTTTGCTGTGATTAAAATTAAATTTCGATTAAATTTGCGTAATGAGTGTGAAATGTATGTACCAAGTACCAACGTGGCATTCATTTATACAGAAAAAGCTTTGCGTAATGTGTGTTTTGTGTTCTACCAAAGTCAAAGACTGGGTTATGGATGGCCATTTCCTCCGAATTTTCGTTGAATCCTGTTTGTGAGATTTGAAGTGTAACTATGGATATTGCTTGTCGGAACACATAACTAAAAAAAAATTGTACCTTTTAGCTTTTTTAAGAAAGGTATCTTTAAATTTAAACTGCCACGCCTCGATTTGCTGAGGATTTTACTATTATTTCAGAAGAACTAGCTTTATCCACACAGAGTAACTGCCCTAGCTTTGGTAAGGATACATCGTTCACTTTGTAAGGATACAATCTTGGTGTTCTACTAGTGGGAACGTGGTTGTTTCGTAAGAATAAGTCCTTTGTATTCTACTAGCCAGACCGTGTTTGCTTCGTAAGAATTCACTATTTGTGTTCTGGTCAGGCCGTGGTACTTTGTAGAGCTACACCGTTTTGTAAGGATGTTAAAAATGTATCCTTACAAAGCACATATTACTTGTGCTCTTCTAGACAGGCCGTGGTTGCTTCGTAAGGATACATTCTTTGTGTTCTACAACAATACATCATTTGTGTTGTACTAACCAGACTTTGGTTGCGTTGCAAGGATGCATAGTTTTGTAAAGGTACATCGTTTTGTGTTCCTCTAGCTAGATCGTGTTGCTTCGTAAGGCTACATTATGTAAAAAAAACAGCATTTGTCTTCAACGAGCCAGACCATGGTTGCTTTGTAAGGCTGCATCGTTTTGAAAGGATACATAATTTGTGTTCTACTAGCCAGACCGTGGTTTCTTTGTAAGGCTACATAATTTTGTGTTGCACTAGCCAGACCGTGGTTGCTTCGTTAAGGACACATAGTTTCTTATTCACCCCCCCCCCTCTCCCCGTAACAATTCGTAATGCCACACAGACCTCTTCTCGCCATCATTGCGTAATTTATGGTCGCTCCCTATTGGGTAAAATTTGAAAGTCATGGAGTTGGGAGCGCCGATGTCGTTGTCGTCAAAACCCACGTATGTGGCTGACACGTCACAATTAATATTCAAATTTAGTTCAAATGTCTCAACACGTGAAGTCTAATCGTACGTGGGATGCTCTGAAAATATATCCTAATGTTGAAACATCATGTGGATTTGTGACAATGGACCGAGTAAACGGTAGGTGAACTACCTTGTGGTTGGACTTAAGATCGAAAAATAAAAATTGATATACATCTGGCTTGGAGGGTATATCCCTTTCAGGGCAAGTGGCACCACACATTCGTAGGCTGGACTTGAAGGCCATAACTTTAAATACATGTATAATTCAATAAGGTTGAAAGGGAATTCGTTGCCACCCTTTTTACTGCCATGATTTGTTTTTATTCATTGAAGGCGATCTTATTAATGATAGGAATGATGGCTGGCCAAGTTGTTGCACAGACAAATATTCAGATGAGCTTTACCGTATTTGGGGTTACTAATTAAATGTTAAAGGAACATACTTTACATATGAGAGTCCTGTTAGTTTTTCTCGATTCTCTTCTTCACGTCAAGTACGCACAAAGAGTTTTTTTTTTCCTGTTAATCAACCCCTTACTAAAAATCTATTTCAACCCTTTCCTGCCCAGTAGGTCACAGTTAATAGTCAAACAGAATAGCCTATGGCAGTGTTGTACTATTTCTGTGTCAAGTGAAAGTCTCTGAAGTTACGTTTCGTAATGCTATTGTCAAGATAACCACGGACTACCTGGGTTTGCCACGTGTGCTGTTAGGTGGCAGTGAACTACAAAAAATATATGTGTAGAGGTTTCACCCGCTTTTGCAATACCAGCTCCTGAAAAAAAAAATCCCGAACTTAATAATGTGAAACTCCCGTCAGTCAACTCTTACCATTTCTTTCGTGTAGCGCGTGAAACTTTTAATTGTGTTTGTGTAATGAGGCAATTTAAAAAAAGATGTTCGAAAAAAAAAAGACGATAGATGGGTGACGCCATCTACGGTCGGAAGGGAAGAACTACCTAAAAATACTGATGATGACACGGACTGTCCCATTTGAAATGTAGTGCAAACAATGGCACAAACAAACAAAAAAAAAAAACACTATAGTCTGCTCTTCTGCCTCATCACCACAAAGGCCTCTCATGTGCAACACCTCCTGGAATTCAAGTCTTCTGGTATCCATTCATTTCAGGAGACTCGTTGACGACTTGTGTACTTGTTGCAAGCTTATTCGATCAGCTATTTACCATGAGTGAAGGTGCCGCCCCCCCCCCCCCCCACCCACCATTAATTAGCATTACGTGAAGTTTCACAAGAGGGCATGCCTGAAGGTTTGTTTGGAGTAGAGAAAATGTGGTAGAGGGGACCATTGGGAGAAGAAACATCATTCTCTGGTGCACTGTATAGAGGGTATTCTCTCTCATAACGTCAGACACAACTTCTCCGTGCTTCAAGCGGGGCGCATCTGGAACTCGCTGCCCCATGAGGTAGTGGCCTCTCAGAATATTCAGGCTTTCAAAATTAGGGTTAGTCTATAGGATACATTTCGTTTAGGAGCAGACTTACTCAGGAGCAGAGCTAAAGGATTGTTAGGGATTAGGATTAAACAAAGCTTCAATAATCAGCAAGAGGGCGAGCGGGCTCATTCTTGCCACGGTAGCAAAGAAAAAGAGCGAACGGCCGACAATGAGAACGGATATGCGCCCTAACAATTAGAAACAAACACTATTGCTTCAATAATGCTGACTATTAGAGCCGAGTTGAATCAGCCAGAATCAGCTAGACGGGCGTATGTTACGCCGGGGAACAGCTAGTTGTTTTTAAACGAAAAGAGATTTTATTTAACTTGACTCTAGTTCCCATCACTGTATCATATTAAACAGGACGTAAAGCCGACGGCTCAATAAGAGTCAAATAAATACAGATGCAAACCTATTTTCGTTGCCTTTGGCTTCATAGGTCAGACTGCCTGAGCAGCGAATTGAATCCACTCCATGACCTTTGAAACTAAAGCCCGAGGGCCTACCACTGAGCCATACTAATTCGGTTTTTTAGTGTCAGTATGGCTTAGTGGTAGGACCCCTGTCATTGGTTTCAAAGGTCGTGGGTTCGATTCCCCGCTCCGGCAGTCTGACAGATAAGTCCAAAAAGCAACATAAATAGACTGGTATGCATCTGTATTTATTTGACTGTATCATACGTTACGGTGTTTTAACATTAGTAAACATTAGTGATATCTATCGATGTCCTGTTCTTGCTTTTCGCCCATGAAGAATAAATCTATTATTAAATCTGAAGACTCCTTGGTTTAAGGCTCACCTCAGCCACCCATGGTATTTTCGGGAAGGTTAGGTCCTTGTGATGACTGCACTCATTTCGATTGTGGTATGTATAATATCCTACAAATTTCCTTTTGGAATTACCAAGCAAAGTTGTCCCTCTCCTTGGGCGTCATGGCTTCGGCTGGGAGCGCAAGAAACCTCCATACCAACAAAGAATACGTCTGCCCCACCACACCCCATACCACTCTCCGTTCATCTGAGGAGCCATCAAACCATCTCTTTTCCTTCCACATATTCTTTTCTTCCTCCCCCTCAGATCATCCAGTCCCCAGCACTCCACCAAAACATGCTCCAGTGATTTCAGCGCCCCTCCCAAAAAATCCAATCCTTGTCCTCTGCCCATGCCCTCTACTCTCTTTCCATCGTTTCCATGGCAGCAGCGCATACCCAAAACGGAAGAGAACTCCCCCAGTCTCCCCTGTAACACTTTAACCATCCCACACCCTCCTTCTCCTCCCTGTACCTCTCCCTGTTCCTGGTTGTTAGTCAATTCAATCATAGGTGGTGCTATTCATTTTTCGAACGATTCCCTCTCTCCCTTCACCTGAGAAGCCATCAAACCGTCTCTTCCCTCCCCCTCAGACCTTCCTGTCCCCAACACTCCATCAAAACACACTCCACTGATTCCGACCCCTCCCAATAAACCTCATCCTTGTCCTCTGCTCTCCACCCTCTCGTTTCCATAGCCGCACCGCATGCCTGAAATGGAAGAACACTCCCCCAGTCTCCCCTGTAGCACGGTAACCATCCCACACCCTCCTTTTCCTCCCTGTTTCTCTCCATGTTCCAGGTTGTTCGTGAATTCAATCATACAGGGCGCTATTTAATTTTCGAACGATTTCCTGTCTCCCTCCACCCTAGGAACCATCAAGTTTCTTCTCCACCCACAAACCTCCTTAGATTTCCAGTCCCCAGCATTCCACCAATACATGATCCAGTGATTTCGACCTCTCCCATAAGCCCCATCCTTGTCCTCCCTGCCCTCCACTCTCTCTCTCGTTTCCTATAGCCGCAGCACTTGCCCGAAATGGAAGAACACCCCCAGTCTCCCTTGTAACACTTTAACCACTCCACACCCTCCTTCTCCTCTCTATAATTATTTCTCAATGTTCCGGATTGTTCGTCAATTCACTCATATAGGGCGCTCTTCATTTTTCGAGCGATTCCCTCTCTCCCGAGGAGCCATCAAACCCTCTTTTTCCTCCCACAAACCCCCTCTTCCCTCCCCCTCAGATATTCCAGTCCCCAGCACTCCACCAAACGTCCAGTGATTCCAGGCCCTTCCTCTGAACCCCCATCCTTGTCCCTTGCCCCTGCCATGCACCCTCTCTATCTCTCGTTTCCATAGCCACAGCACGCATGCCCAAAACGGAAGAACACTCCCCCAGTCTCCCCTGAAACATTTTAACAACCCCACACCCTCCTTCTCCTCCTTGTATCTCTCCCTTTTTCAGGTTGTTCAATTCCATCACAGAGGGCGCTATTCATTTTTCAAACGATTCGGTAAATATTTACACTGGCTTTACATTATGCAGATTTGACACGCACGAAAGGAAAGGAGAAGTAAAACCAAAGCATTGATTTGACATTTATTATTCACTATCTTGTCCTCGATCTGGTATTGGAAAAGAGAGCGAAATTTCTTCGCATTTCTATTCTGCATCATCCCCACACGATTGCGCCGTCTGCGGCTCGGATTTGCAAAGCCATTCCTGAAAGAAATGGTCGTCTGGAGATGCAAAATATTGAAAAGGGAAAACTGTTTAAAATTCGTTTCCTTCATCTGCGTGGCTAACACAGTTTGTGAATTTCTTGAAGTTACGAGAACTCGCTACTAAATCACCTCTTCACTTGACTCATTTGCGTGGCCGTTTTCAATAACTCGTTTCGCCTTTTTGTTACAACGATGCGCGGTGCAAAGCGGACGAGTGGAGCTTCTCTTCCTTTGCTGTGGTCTATCCGTCTGCTTATAAGTCTGTATCCATGGTAACTTGTAAACTCTGTGTTTTTCGTTTCATATTTTCCCGCACATGCTCTATTTGGGATTTACTTTCGTAAATCCGTAAAGGCGTAAAATTACACAACGGGTTTCGGGAATTTTGACTTGAGTAGCAAGTATCAAAATTAATCGTACATGATTAATTAAACATTCAGGGAAATTATGTGGAAGAAATGCAGGTTTTTCCACGTTTTGTGTTTTTTTTGGCATTCGTTCATTTTTATATTGTGCCAACCAAGCAGGTCTATAACAGGGCAACCCTTTGTTATAGGCCTACTTGGCACAATTACAAATGGACGAAAGTAAAAAAAGAAATGTCCTTTTTTATGGTTTTTATTTTTTTTTACTACTGACGTTAACTCTTTTTCGAGCTTTTTTTACAGCATTTTTTTGCTCTTTTCCCTTTTTTTCTTCTATTTTCAAATTGTTTCAATGGAATCACGCTGTGACACGTCGTGGGGAGGGAGGGAGGTGGGTAGGTTCCTAATTTCTACCTTACTACAATCAATGTAAGAAATCAAAATGAAATAAAAAAAAAAAGGACGAAACTAATGTAAAAAAAAATCTGTAATTACAACTAAAAAACTTTACATATAAAGCGACACCCAAAAGCGCGTTGCACGACAGACCTTTCAATTAATTCTTGAAGATCTTTGTTGGGCGAATTCAACAATAAACTCAACCGTATGTCTGAGTCTTGAATTTCCGGTTTTTTTTTGGGGGGGGGGTACTTGCCTTTTCCTCTGTTTAATTTAATTTTTTTTAAACATGTCTCAGCTGACACTGTTTAATACTTTTGATTCTTCACTGTCGAGCGATCACAGGTATTCTCAAAAAAATGTTTTAGATGGCTGCATTACATTCCCCATTGGTGCACGGGTGAATAGCCTCCTCTTTGATGAGGAAGGCTGCTAAGTGTAAACACCTCATGGTCATCGTGGCTGAGAGGTGAGGGAGCTCAGCTTGGCTGCTGGAGGTTTGCACATCTGGTCGAACCACTAGGAAGAGGACTTAGGAGGTTTCCAGGTTCAAATCCCCGGGTTGCCCCTCCCTTTACCAGATATTTCTTCTCTCAAAAAACGCTGATAATGTTCAAAATTAATCCGGTTCATCCATACAGGCATTAAATTGCTTCGGTTGACTTAAGGCCCAAAGAAATTAATAAAAAAAAATCATCTCTTCATACACATTCTCCCTTAGCCTAAATGTAAGTAGACAATTATTCTGGGTACTAAAACGCCTCTTACCAAAGTCACGTGAGCTTACCATAACAAAATATTAAAAACCTATTTCCGCTTATTATACAAGGTGTTGCACGTGATTAGAGGTCATTGCCTGCAGGGTAAGTAAAGGTTACCCTCGTGAACGCCATTATTGCCGACTAACGCCGTACCTGCGACGTGGTTCCATAATAGGATTTATTGATGGATTTCATTAAGGAGCGGCAATCCATCCTAGCTCCTCTAACCATAACTAACGCAAATTTATAGCTAAAACTATACACTACAGTAAAACTAACAACCAATAAAAGTTGCAACCAGTACAAAGTTCTATAAACCACACCATGACCACACTATACAGGCGCATTGGTTTGCAAACTGACCATGTTCCCAACTGAATTCGTCCAGAGCCGTAGCCAGCACCCCCGCAGCCACCGCATGTGCGGGGGTTTTCCAAGGAGCGCTTAGCGCGACGAGGCTTTTATAGTGGACGACGATATTGAGTTTTGTTTACTGCGTTGAAACGACGATCGTTAATGTGTTTTTAAGCACAGTAATGTACGTAGTGGCTATTCGAGGATGTCCACCAAAACAAAGAAAGACAACTGACACAAAATAATAATAATTAAGCACATTTATCAACTGATAAGCATAAACAGGGCCGTAGGAAGCAAATCAGAAGTGGTGCGGCTATGGTAGAGGCCCAGGGAAACCAGCTAGGAGGTCTGGGGGAGCGCTGTAAGCTCCCCCAGCGGGGTCCGGGGCGGAGCCCCGGAAGCTGAAGCAATTTTCCGTACTGTATTGCCTTAGCTGGCTTCTGAAGACCACGTTTGAACAAAATTCTCAAGATTTTATTAGTTAATTAAAATATGGTTCAAAGTTTTACTGCAGTAGCCTAATTATTTGACTTTAAAAAATAATGCCAGTTTAGAGATTAGGGTATTGTTGTTGGTTGGTACCATGTCAAAATTCTGAGCTTCGGATAGTATCCATTAAATCACCGATATTTGGTAAATCCTTCACGTAAATCCTTCACGCCATGTTTACGTCTAGAGACAATGTACTCTCGCAGCAGGTACGACCCACGTTTAGCTAATAGGGAAACATTTGAATAATGCTTCTAAATTATGACAAAACGATAAAAAAAAAACTTTTTAAACTATTAATTTATACAAAAATGCTACCAAGCAAATATCTTTTTTTTTTAACTGCTTAAAACATAAAAAACTACATAAATAAATCTGGGTGCAAGAGTGTTGAAATCAACCACTAGAGTGCAGCACCATCCCATGCGAACTGACCATGTTAATGCAAATATTGTATGGTGTTTCATCGACTTGAATAGTGACATTGTGAGCATTTGCATCAAGCCGGATTCGTGGGTTGATGTGACGAGTTTAGAAGTTGGTTGCTCCATACAGCAGTATCAAATTTCAGCATTTACTGTCAGCGCAGCGTATGCAGCGATGCTATTCAGTGCAACAATATATCTAACTCTATGGTTCAGTAGCTAAATTCCGGAACTATTATAACGGCGTAGCAGGAAAATTTAGCGTAGCTGCCTCTTGGATTATGAACGTCGCATCATGTTTGCATTCGACGATTCGGGCAAATAAAGCTTTTTTTTCCCCGGAAAAGTGGTGCGGCCATGGCCGGACCGGCCGCACCGGGTTTTACGGCCCTGATAAAAGCAATAAACGAATAAGAACTAGTTATGCAAAAAAAAACCATTTCTTTTCGGCAATAAAAAAAAAACTATTCGAATTACCACAAAGCACAATCTTCGGCCTCATAGTTGTGAAGCACAGACACCTAAATTAATTCCTAAGGCTAGGTATGGTAATATTATGCACGACGAAAACAAGTGTTTTAAAAACACTGGCATTCGCAACCAAGAATATAGAATTCATTGGGGAATGGAATTTTTTCTTACCGGGGAAGTATGGGTGGTGGGGGGGGGGGGGGCTTAATTTTAATTCCAGTGCGGGGGTATAAAATTCCTGGCTACGGCCTTGAATTCGTCAAACATCAAGCGAAATCCAAGAGATCTGGCACATCAAATTCACAATAAATTATGTTCTTTTAAATCGTTTGAGGACGCCGACTGTGCCAACAAGGTATACTGTACAACGATTGTTTGGATTAGTATAACTAGGCTAATAAACCCCCAAACAATCGGGGGGGGGGGGGGGGTTAGTCCATTAGTAATCGATCCAAAGCGTCAAATTCTGCGCCAAGCGAGGGATGATCGTCTAACTGGAAGATCGTATACAGTATAACAATACAACGGAAAGTCGTCTAATACGAAAATCGTCTAATGGAAAATCGTCCCTGCCTCGCTCGCGCTGCTGCTCTCGCTGCGGTTACATATAACATCATAAACCGCAGTCATATTACTGTCCAGTTACACGATCATCCATTATACGACGTTCCGTTTAGATGATTTTCCAAACTTTTTATTCAAGCAGATATTAGATAATTATCCCATTAGACAATTTCCACTTAGATTTTCGTCCGACGCCCCCTCAAGGCTAGTAAGGGATTAATTTCCTTTCCGTTAGACTGCCAGACTTTTGAGCTCGCCTTCACCATCTGTTTACGTAGTCTTTACATCTGCAGATAGGTTACTATATGTATTAAGAAGATATCGAGTAATGTCACGAATATTTCACGTGAAATGTTGCTGGTGGAGAAATTCAGTTATACCCGAATGAGCAACAATGTTATGAAAAGAACGCTATTTCACAGAGACGTCGAATTGGCGTCCGTTAGGCTTTAGTGGCATATTACACGGATGCAAACCCATAACCGTTTCCTTTTGGACTGAACTCTCAGAACGCAGGAAATTAAGCCCTCGGTTTTTTTGAAAGAGAAGACCGAAGCCCAACCGCGCAACAGTACTAACAACACGTGGCCTTTAGCCTCAAAGGTTGGACGGCCCACTTCCCCATTCAGGTAGTCTGACATTCGAAAGGCAACAGAAGTGTAAGTTAGTGGCAAGGGGGAAAGAAGGATGCCAAACTGGAAATAGGCGGTCGTTCACAGTGCCTGTTATACATATTTGGTGTCACCACGCTGTCACTGAAGGCAAGAGGGGAAAAGGGTTTACAGTGGCAAGGGCGATGCGCTGGTTGCGTGAACGAAGCGAACGAAAATCAACTTTTGTGAGCCAATATGCACAAAATTGGCATAAAGAAACTTAATATTGATGAAGCATGGACATAAACATTGAGTGAACGATGCCAAACTGGAAATAAGCAGTTGTTCACAGTCCCCGTAATAAAAATTCGGCGTCACCACGCTGTCACTGCAGGCAAGAAGGCAAGTGGGAAGAAGTTTATGGTGGTAAGGGAGACTTGCTGGTTGAGTGACCGAATTGAACCAAATTGGTGTTTGTTAGCCAGTATACGCAGAATACCGATTGAAGAATCTTACTATGATAAGGCATGGACATACGCATACGCACGTTTATTATGCCCGTCCTCTTGTCTAGCTTATTTAGCTTTCCTTTCTGTAATTTACTTGATATTTACTTGATTGGTGTGGAAATCGGACGTGTGAGGTAAAAATCTTACCTAGTTGCGCGAAATCGTCAAGTGATTCAATCTGTACAATATCCTCAAATTTCACCTTATAACGACTTATGAGGAAATAATATAGAATTAGCCAGCTTGCTATTTATACGTAAAAAAAAAACCCATGGCAGAGTATACATAACTAGATTATGCAGTGATTGAAGGCTTTTCTTAACATTACGCTTTTTCCTTGAGTGTAAAAAGGTTTAGTCTTCAGCTTAAAAAAAAATATACACACTTGAAAACTTAAATGATTCGACCAAGTCGATTGTGAACTATTTGGCCTTTAGCAAATAAATGGAGATAATGAATACCTGAAACATCCCGTTGCTCTACTAAAGTCAAGGGCTCCAAATACATGCAAGGTGCTCCGGGCTCTATTACTTCCTCCAGTTCCGTATCTTCGATTCGGGCCAACTGTCATTCAAGAAACAACCGTTGCGAACTGAGGTTGCCACAAACACCAGGTTAGTGTTATTCGAGAAGTGTTTATTGGTTTAGGAGCAAGAAGTTTATTTTTAATAAGTGTAGTGTATGCATACACTAATGTGAAGAAAGGCCTGTATGCCTCCAGGGTCGAAAAAGGGGCGGAGGGGGGGGGGTATTTTCAAGGTTTCCATTAATTAAGTGCGAGATAATAGGGGTAATTTGATGTCACGTTTCAAACGGTGAGGAACCCTTAATAGGTTTTGTTTGAGGTTTTGTTCACCTGTTTTTGTTTTTGTACTGTTTTGCGGTTTTTTGTTGCCAGCGGTTTTATCGTCTGATTTTGAAAAAAAAAAAAACCAAAAGAAAAAAAACGCATCAATTCTTCAGTGTGCCTTCAGTGTTCCGTAATAAGTTGCGTGTTCCATGTTTTATTACTGTCAGTAATTTTTTGTGTTTGTAGAACCATGATGCAATTAATAAATAGAAATAAATCGGTGTAAATAATGTGAAAGAAAATCGGAAATAAGCCATCACTAGACAAGTGGCAGTAAAGGTGGTAAAGCAGTGATCTGGTGATAGACTGGTTCCCCATTTCGAATCCTGGTCACCTCACTTGAATGAAACGTAAGTGCATAAAGGTGGCTTACTGTACTGGGTTGTTCTTGTTTACGATATTCGCTGATGGCTTATTTCCAATTTTCCTTTCTTGTTATCTCTTCTTTGAAATAGCATTACGATATTCCATCGTTTTGCAGCCCAAATTGCAAACCACAATGCTTTTCCCAGATAGTACAATCATAATGGTAATATATGTATATTTATAGCCTTAAGACTGTTTCAAGCGTATATGTTTTCGAAAATCTTTGTTTCGAGAAATATGATAACGCGAGTCAGAAAAATAATCAGATTCAAGGAATCAGTTTTTGTAAGAGAACAACGCATCTTCCGTTAATGTAATGAACGAGTTTAAATTGTTTCTAAAGAAAACGTGAAACGGTATACCATTGCCCATTGCTGTGAGTGGAGAAAAGAAAACTCTTGAAATTGCGGTATTATTCGAAGAGCTGATCAACAGCCTCTATTCCAAGAACATCAGCTGACTGACTGTTTTTTTTCATGCCGCTAGCGATATTAGTATTACAGGAGTGCGAAAAAGAAGGGCCCGTAGGGCTCGACAAAGTATCCATGATAATAATACCGCATGCTCCATTCTGTCGTTCCTGGTCGTGACCCATGCATGCAGTCATGTGGTACGAAGTCTTAACTATTCTCTCGGCTAGACCACGTTAAAAATACGCTGTGTAGGTTTTAACCAAATAAATAGGTGCTACAAATATCATTGACAGAATAAAAGCACTAAAAGTAGTTAACGTTTTAAAAAGCCAGCAAGTGCACATGTATACAATAAAATGCGACGTTTCGGGATTTATCATACCGTTGTCAAGCAAAAAACATATTTTATAGCATAAGCTACAAGTCAACAAGATACACTTAAATGGTTTACCATTTTAAAGAAAAGCAATCCAGAGCAGTAAAAGGTAAAAACAAAAAGTTAAAAAAGATAAAAAGTGAAGCCCAGTCAGCGCAAAAGCTGAAGCTGGGACGACCTAACGAAGCAGGGAAGAAGTGATTTGTAGAGCGGAGGTGGTGGCTATTTATGTGGGATTTTTCCCTGTTGGGGAAAATTTGCGATTCCAAATTTGTGAAGGATTGGTATATATTCCGAAAACTGTTTATTATTAGGCATCAAATGATTATGGACTGGTGGTCGTTGTGGTAGGATGCAAAGTGTTTCTAAGTTAAGACGTGCACGAAATTATTTTCTTGAAAAATGACTTGCGTATTTTGAAGATCTGGGGTGTGCCCTGTCTTTATCTGGTGTTGAACAAGAGAGTTGGTTTTATCTTTGTATTTAAGGTTGGATTTGTGCGATGAAATCCTTTTATTAAGTTCCTGTTTCGTGGTTCCTATGTAGCTAGCTGTGCATGTTGGTTCGCCACACGGGATTTGATAGATAGCATTTTTTGTTTAGTTTTATCTTTTTGTTCGACTGTAATGTTTGGCATAGTTAGTTTTTTTTTTAATTTCGTGCTGCAGTGGAGAAACGTCGCATTTTATTGTATACATGTGCACTTGCTGGCTTTTTAAAACGTTAAAAATATCATTCGTGCTATGATTACTCTATGTTTGCGGTAACTTAGCGCGTTACAGCGCTGAATGAACATAAGCAGGGAAGGAGATGCTTTTACAAGCCAAGGTCGACTGGGATCGAAATCGTCCGTGTTGCCTCCCGGCTCAACGCCAGTTCACGCGCGTGCCGGAAAGTTGACGCTTTTTAGCGTTGCTTTGGTAAAATAAGGTTGTGGCGATATTGACTCAACTGGCCTGGAGCCAGGAATCGAACCCCACAGCTTCTCTCTCTGACGACCTTTGACAAGGGATGGAATATGAATTGATAGTTACAGCATGGACACTCCATGTACTACGGAAGTATGCATTACATGTTGTGCATGGTATTACAGTGACAGTCACTGTAACGATGTTTTCACTTCGCAGGTGAAACAGTAGCATGTCTTCATTTCCTTGATTGCAGATGAGTGAAGAATCTTTGTACAGTGTTAGCACTGTACAGACTTAGCACAAACTTAAATAATTTGGACGGATTTACATTTTGTCCCCAACCTCTGCGAAAATAAGCAGTGAAAGCAAACTCGACGCCTGCAATTCAGATACAGGACTCTATATTTTTATTTCGGCCATCACTCCGCGATAAAATCTCATTTAAGTAAAGGCTTTTCCAGACAGAAGAAAATTTCGTGCGAAGCTATGCGTAACTACGTGCCTACAAGGTCAATATTGCAGTAATCGTGTAGTAGGTGCTCCGTTAAGGACGAATATTGAAGTCTTTTTTACACCATACTGCGTCGGCGTGCAGCCGCGAGCAGCCAGTCTGGTTAGGGCTTAACACAGCGTTCTATGCTACGCAGGGCAGGAACTAATCCGTAAAGAGTGTAAGCCGAAGAATCAACGGTTTTCACCCAAATGAGTGTAAAATGAATCTTCTACATTATTAATACCGTAAGCAAGCGAGGACTAATAGTGACAGCAAGCTCTGGTTGGCTGTTGTATTCCTACGTCATCTGCTTTGGCCACTCAAAACGGAATATATAGGCTACGGGCGTTTCTCTAATAGCTCGCGCCTGACGAAGTAACATGAGGGCAAGCTCATACCTTAATTGAAAACCACGAGGGAGAAGTGTAGAGACAGCAGTTCACAATGAGAAAACAGCCCGCGCCTGACAAAGGAGCATGAGCGCCATGTCATACCATAATTGGAAACCACGAGGGAGAAGTGCAAGGCCAACTGAGATTGGATAGTGCACTTCGCAGTACAGCGAGAAGTCGAAAACAGTGATAGTTCATTTATGGCCTATCCGCCCTCCCACATGTAGTGAAGGATGTTGCCCCCCTACGTAGAGGGGGGGGGGACTTCACACATCATTGACCAAGCACATGCCTTCCTTAGACAGGTTACCAGGTAGTGAATTATAGGCAAATAATGCGTTACACCTGTATATTAAATAATTTTAAACAATTATTCACAAAACGAATACTCAACTACCGTTGCGTTTAGCACTCTGTAGCTATAATATTCAATTGTGTCAACTTAGCGGAGAAAAAAGACACTTGTCATTGTTTAGTTTATTGTTTTTTTTTCCATTTTGAGATCGAGCGTTAGTCCTTTTGCGGAAAATAATTAAAACCTATGCATACAAATTACGTTAATTCACACAGGTCCATGACCACAGTATGTCCTAGTGGCAAGAATGATATCGTAAATGGAACATTTTCGAATATTTTCTTAACATTTTGTAAAATACTGTACTTTTCTTATTGTCTTTTTTTTTTTTAATTTAATAATGTCTTGTAATATTAAACTATAGAGCTTCGTATTTAGGCCACAGAAATTAGTTTTTTTAGTTTAGCATCCGTAGTTCAGCGAACACACAGCGAAGATGGCACTTAAAAAAAAAAAGAAAACAACAACAGAAACCAAAATAACTTTTCTTGCAAGTGCGACTATTATTTTTCCCCCCTTATTTAAAATGGCAAAACTGAAACTCACACACACAAAAGAAATTGGACTGTGTGGCTTACATGACTCATTATTGGGCAAAAGAGTGACTTTTTTTTGGCAGGTAAATGAACTTTTACTACAAAATAACAAATCTTCTCTCAAACATACCAGCAGCCACAGTAAAAAATAAATTTTGGTGTGGATGCAGCTGAGTAATAGGGTTGCTAAGTGGGCACATTAGAAATTTGTTCTCAAAAACACATTTGACAACCGACACTCAAAGCGCTCTAGTTAACAACGCGACTACATATTGTGTTGCGTTTGAACTGAAAATTCAAACGCGGGAAAATAAATGAATATTTTTATTTTTCTAACATTTTTAAGCCTCCACCTAACAAAAACACAAACGGCACGGGCGGGGACGCTAAACGCAGTAGGATTAATTTTCTTTGCCGTTACCCTTTGATTCAACCTAGTTCAGGTATGCGTGCGTTTCTTTTCCTTGCAGCAGCTGCAGAAGTTTGCCTAAATGCCTACGTGCGGACTGTAACGCAGTGAAGCGTGTGCCCTCGGTTTTCAGGGGAACGTCGCGTGACGTCACGCAAACGTTGAAACGTCAGTAGTGCTAGCCGACCAAATGAAACAGCCCTCTGGCGGATTAGTACGAGCCCACCAAACGACCACCAAAAAAATGGCAGCTGCCATCTCCGTGTGATTGCCGTAATCGTTCAACTCGCTGAAACGCATTATCGTGAACATTTTATTGGCGATCGAAATGAATCAATAAAATTTTATGATGGTGTATTTATTACTTTACCTGCCTGACTCTTTGTGATTTCAGTTAAATCCACCACAAATTTAAAAAAAAACATGGCTGATTTGCTGTAGGTCATCATATTTTTTTTTGATGGACGGCCACCTTGTTCCGCGGCACAGCTAGCACCTTTTTTTTCAGTGCTGCGTGGCTGCATTTAGAACTGCACGTACGTACCTAGGAAAAGATACGCATCCGCTACAGCCTTGAAAATTGCGGCTAAATTGTTGGGAAAAGAAACCATGGTTACGTCCCTGAAGAAACAAACATTTTACCCAATTGCTTAAGCACGGCGAAGAAAAGAAACTCACGGTTTCGCACAAGATCACACATAAAACAATGAAGCACGTTAAAGGACTTTTTTTCTAAACCAATACAGTATTTCAAGGACTTTGCCAAGACCTGCCAAGGCTGCTCAGTTTCAACTAGGGTCATGTTTTACTGGAGAAGAGCTAATAACATCTCACCAAACAGAAAAATCGCCGAAAAAAAGGTGGAAAAAATTGTTTTGTGTTTTATTTTTGTTTATTTCCGCGTTGTATTTGATATTGGTTAGGTTAGGCAGCCCGCGCACTGAGCGACTTGGCCACGCGGCCAGGTTGCTGCAGTCAATGAAATTGATTAGTACGTGGTTTTACATAAACGGTAAGCATTCTCATTGGCTGCAGCGACCTGGCCGCGCGGCCAAGTTGCTTAGTGCGCGGGCGGCCTTAAAACGGTTACTGTTGCTCGAATTTCATGAGTTCAGGAAAAATTTTTTCTTCGGCTTTTTCCCCATCGACTTTTTTCCCCATCGACTTTTTTCCCCGTCGATGTTTTTCCCATCGACGTTTTTCCCATCGACGTTTTTCCCATCGACGTTTTTCCCATCGACTTTTTTCCCATCGACTTTTTTCCCATCGACTGTTTTCCCATCGACTGTTTTCCCATCGACTGTTTTCCCCACCTACTTTTCCCCACCTACTTTTTCCCCACCTACTTTTTCCCCGCCTACTTTTAACCCACCTACTTTTTCCCCACCTACTTTTTCCTTACCTACTTTTTCCCCACCGACGACTTTTTCCCCACCGACGACTTTTTCCCCACCAGCGACTTTCCAACCGACTTTTCTCCCATTTGCTTTTTTTTTCTTAGCCGAGACTAAAAAACTAATGAAAACGCATGGAGCGTCAAAATTTAAAAGATAATCTGAGCGACATTTTACGACAGCTTGCATTTGTGCTCAAAGGCAGGGGTTTATTTTAGGTTATACCAAAAAAAAAACTTTAAAGAATGGACGTAACCAACAATTTCAAGGTATTCTATGAATTGATTTTTTTCTTAACAAATTCAAGTACTTCAAGCACCTTTAGCGGAACATCGGTTATTTTGTGGTGCGTCATTAAATTAGAATTCCGAACACAAAAAAGAGCTGATACCATTCATCAAAATGTCTAGAGCCAACCTAACAATCAGCGTTCAACTACTGACTTACTAGTATTGGTATCATGGCTTTAGCCTACTTCTGCTGTTCGATACACGACATGAATCGTTCGTTTTTGTCTTGACGTGACCTTTGTCTTTGCCGCAGGTCGGAGATGAACCTGGAGCAGAAACTAAAAGAAGAAAAAAAAAAGCTTCTTCGGTTCCAGGAAGGCTTGCGGCCATTTTGCTTTGCACGCTGAACGCGTACCTGGTGGAATGGATAGCGGTTCACTGGAGACGGAAGAACTACATTCTTGGTCTTTCATTCTTTGAATTGGTCAATGCAAATTAGGGATCCCGTCAACCAGTTTAGAAAACAATGATAAAACACGGGTTTGAAAAGTCTCTCACCGAGGAACACACCGTTTAGAGGAACGCAATCGCCCCTCAATTACCATTCCTTAATAAAGGAATGGTATTTGAAGATGTGTCCTCGCTGGCAGAAAAGACTGAAATAAAATTTTAAATTGGACATGTTGTTGTGGAATATTCAAGGTGAGAAAATGCACTGGTGGTGTGAGCTGCTCACCTATTCGCTCACCAGTAGTTTCCGAAGCGCGAAAATCTGCCGCATCATCAGTAAATATCAAGATTGGTGTAATGCGCGCTCAAATGTCTGCCATTTTTACTTTTGCACGCGATAGCTCAGCTAATGATTGATGATTTTTGCTTGGGTGCATTCTGCTTGGCTAAACGACATCCCTGAAAAATGGTAAAAACCTAATCGTCTTCGTTTGCTTAGCACAGCTCTACAGGTAATTCAGGGTTCGTGCGAGTCCTTGAAAACCTGGAAATATCCTGGAAAGTAATAATGAAATTCCATGCCTGGAAAAGTGCTTGAAAATCTTGAAAAATATCATTAGTAGGGCGATGAACGGAAAGTAGACGAAGTGACTGAAAAACACTGAAAGGTTTAGCCAACAAGAAAGTAATCGAGTGTACCTTACATCATTCTTCCTTTGTTGGGGCATGAAAAGTTTTGAAATTTGGGCTGATATTTATGTACACCTTTGAGCATAAAAAACGATCATTTTCGTTATACTGGGGCTTTAAACAATGCCATTCAACAATGCCACTCTTTGGCATCCTTCTGCCTTCACTGACGTATGTTCTTATGTACAACAATGAAAAAGTTTGTATTGTTGTCGGGCTACTTGAACCTCGATACAGTGCGATCATTTGTTTTGTATGTGTATTAACACTGGCGAGCCAGTGTTAGTAAGGGTCGACGTAGGATCTCTGTGTTAAACTTTCAACTTTGAGAGCTTATAACTCCGTCAAAATTAAACATATTTAAACCAAATTTAGAATCTAGCCTTGAACTGAGTCAAGGCCTGTCTACAGTCCAAAAATTGTGAAATTCAGTCCTGCCAAACTTGCGATACAGAGAGGGGCCAAATAGACAACTTCTTGTTCTTGTTCTGGGGATGTACCTTTCGTCTGTCCTCTCTACAGGTCAAACTATTTGTCCTGTAA
>JAHWFP010131726.1:19828-61507 GCA_023313725.1 Lithobius niger | reverse complement strand
TCATCATAATTGCCGTTCGCTTGTCATTCTTAGCTATTTACAATGTTGGCACCACTTTGTTTCTTCGTTTAACACTTAAAATGAAGAAACAAATTGTTGGCACATTGTTGACTTAAAAAAAATAGGCAGATGGTTCTGCTTTATTTTATTGTAGAGAAGTGACAATGACGCCATATTGGCAACGAGGCTATCATCTGGAGAGATAGCTACAAGGGGCACTAAATTAAAACGGAGGTAAAAACAACGTCACTTCTAGTCAAGCCAGTGCTGCGAGAGTGGTTTTCTTAGGCCTAAAAAACCGTTGTTTTCTCCGATCCCTTATGCTGCGAGGTTGTAAATCGGAAAAGAAAAGATTCCACTTGCACAAATTTCAGCAACTGCCAACAAACCGAAAAAAAAATCTCGCGTTTTAGGCTTAAGAAATCCGCGCTAACAGCATTAGCTTCGGTGAGACGCCCTTCTTCTTTCCCTCTATGTTTATCCAGTGGCCCTTGCAGATAGCCAAATTAGTGCTTCCGGCATAGAGTTAAATGTATAGTAATATAATGTAATTGTTGCTGCTCTAAATGTACACTTATACGTTTCTCAGTGATTCTTGAGTGATGTTAATGTGATTTCTTTTATTTTTTACAGAAATCCCAATCCAATGCTACACACAACGCACGAATGGCGGCCATTTTCGAATGACCGAAAAGAATTCTGGGAATTCCAGTCGACCGGAACCGGAAGTGAGCAGAAAACTCAGAAAAATCCGACAGAAGATTGGAGATTGGATTTGTGGGAACATGCATCGAGCGCCGCCAGGCAGCAGAGACTACATTAATGCGAGAAATTTGCGAACTTTCGTCTTGTGGTAATGAACTTTGGGTTGTGTATAGTTGTGAACAAAAACGGACAATGTTGAGGAGAGGGTAAAAAAAAAAAGTACAAGTCAAAGTTTGCTCACTGTCACCTCACTGTAAATATTTTCATCTGGTCATTTCGTGTACATTGTCATTTTTTAATCACTCATTAGTTGTTGAAGAAAGGCATAATTGTGAATCAGGGATTTTAAGCGTACGTTTTGTAACACAAATTTGGATAATGAAATTCAGAAGTCGTTAACTGAACGGCAGTTTTATAGGCTACTCAGGAATGAAATGTGCCTGACAGAAATACAGATTTTACTAGCGCCTAAAATTCGGTTTGAGAGCATTTGAAGGGCAATTTTGAAATTTTGCAGTATTCGTTGCCACAAAAAACATAATTTTATTATTTTTATTGTGGTCAACTGAACATTTCTTTTTATTTCGTCGTATCTTTTTTAATTTTTTAATTTGAAAGATCAAAATTTGAATAGCAAGTGACAATACTGACTCAGCGTCGGTATCAGCCGACAATCCAGAATTTTCCACAACTTCTGAAGCTGATAAAGAATACACATGCGGTTTGCGGCACTTTAAAGCACAGTTTGAGCAGCACCTAGCTCTGAACTTTATATTAGTAGGAGACGTTTTCAAAATTTACAATACAAACAAAAGTAAACGGCTCTTTTAAACCAGTCCGATAGAGCAGATACAATAACACCATACAGGAAGCCGGTTGTTGAGCTAGCTGCAAGGGGCACCGTATACACGCGGAGGTAAAAACATTGTCGTAGTTTGTAGCTTCAATGCTGTGAGAACAGGTTTCTTAGACCTAAAAAAGCTCATTTTTTTTTATTATTTGTAGGCAGTTGTTGCAATTTTCAGAAAGTTGAATCTTTTCTTTTCCGATTTATAATCTTAATAATATTACGCAGCATAAGGAATTGGACAAAACAACGTTTGTTTGGCCTAAGAAAACTGCTCTCACAGCAAAGGCTTAACTAAAGGCCGTTGTTTTTTTTTTTTACCTCCATTTATACCCAGTGCACCTTGTAGATAGTACAACGACCGACTCCAGTTGCTAACCTCGTCACCAGATGGCGTAGCCTAATCAACTTGTATTTTAAGCATTAGCAGCACATTGGTCAGTAGCCTAATAAACAACGCATAAAATATGTTAAAACATTTTGTGGCGCTAGAATTTTGTGGTGCTAGAATTTTGTGGCGCTAGAATTTTGTGACGTAGAATTCAAAGGAGATCAAAAAACCCCAACCCAGTAAATTTTCTTCCCGAGTGCTCCATTTGCTTTGGCACGATTCTCGCATGAAATGTGCTCTCTAATTTATGTTCAAGGGTCAAATTTATTAAGTCACTTAAATTTTATTTAAAGTTTCACGATTCATCTTCTCATCTTGGTACAGATTTTAACATTATGTTAAATACAGAAAGTTAAACGAATAATTATTGTCATCTGCAGCCTTTAATGTGCAGCCGAGCCATCGTTTGAGTGTTTGTATAGAAATTGGTTGTGTAGAAATATGTACAAAATACGAAGTTGGATGTCAGTTCGTGATGTAAAAATGGGTTTGATTTTACATATTGTTTACCTGTAATAATGTCTACTGTGTAGATTTGTCTGTGTACCTGTGTGAATTGAATGCTAATAGTTTAGCAGTTGTGTAAATAAAAGTCTTAATTCTACATTTTACATTTTTTTTACCCATTTATCCAACATGATTCAATGTTTTTTTTTTTTCGCCCTTATTATTATTATTTGTTAGTTTCGTTCACTTTCATTTTGCTTTCGTCTTTTTTACATTGCGGAATGTATCAATGGGCAAAAGCAAAATGAAAGAGGATGAAGGCAAAAAAAAAAAAAAAACGAAACTAACGTAAAAAACGTTGACTATATTTTTTAAATGAAACAAACAGTGTGCATTAAAGACTGACTCAGGGTTTCCACCATCCCAGAAAACCTGGAAAACTCTGAGAATTTAAACTACCTTTGAAACTCAGGGAGAACTCAGGGAATTCTCTGATTTTTTTACAAAAAAACTTGGAAAACTCAGAGAAAAAAATAAGATTTTAAATAATGTATTTCCTATCAGTCTTTTTAACACAAAACTGGAAAAATGTATGAAAAAAATTCCTTCCTAAAATTACAGTAAGTAGCCTGAAAAATGACTTCATCTACTTTGGAAAATCTAGGAAACTCAAGGAAATTGATTTCAGTATTTAGGTGGGAACCCTGTGACTTTGTGACGCTACAAGATACACTAATCTAAGAAAGATAAGACAACTGCCCCAAATGGGATTCGAACCCAGGACTTACTGCTTATCAGCCAGGGCCCTAACCAATGTGCTACCGGGGTGGAATCGGGCGACAAGATACAGCTGAACTTAGCAGCTGTTCAACTTTTCTGATTGGTGACCTAAAGGCCACAAACATGCACTGACCTCCATGCTAGAAATAATGCGACCACGTGTGGAGGCATGTTTGCGGTCTTTGGGCCGCCACTGAGAAAGGCTGAACAATTAAGCTCGGCTGGACCCTGGTCTGCCCCGGTAGCACAGTGGTTACAGTGCCCGGCTAGTAAGTGGGAAATCCTAGGTTCTAGTCCAGTAGGGGCAGTTGTCTTTTCTTTCTTTCTCAGTTTAGTGTGTCTTGTATTTACACACGACCAGTCTTTAACGCAGACTATTTGCTTCGTTAACCGTATGCCGGGTGATTTATTTTATCCTTTATCAGTAATACAATATGATAAGGCCACTAAAAGTTAATTAACTAGTTCTCGGGAGTGCACGCATGGGTTTTTTTTTTCTTAGCGCATGAAACGTTGTTTTATGACATTGTCTAAAAAAAAAATACGATAACGCATCAGCGCATTCACCAAACAATACCTGGAGCCGATGACCACATCAGCTCTTTGCTCCATTCACATGATCGCCTCGAAACGAATCTAAGGGTCGTTCAGGGAAATGTCACAACTATAAACTTGAATCTAAAGAATGACTTTTACAAAATGAGCAAGTTTTGCATGCTGATTCTGGCATTAAACCCATAGATATTGTGCGAGAGTCATACCCACACGCTAAACTTCAAAGTAGTTACGGCAACTATTTTCTAATTACTTAAATGACGCAGACAGAGAGACGAAGTCACAAACAAACAAATTCAAACCATCGAGGGAATGGTGAGAGAGACATTCAGTCGCTCGGTCAATTATGTTAAAAGGACAAAAACAGTGCTGAACCCTCCGGGGAGATTGTTCTTAAATACAGAAAGAGCAACTAAAATTCGTTGCATACACATTTTATACAATAAAAAGAAAGAATCCGAGATTTACCAACGTTAGTACCATTTCTTGCCACTAGATGGCGCTGTTAGCAAACTGTGTTATCTGCTTTAACTTGTACACGTATATATATATATACATATTTTTTCCTAAAATATTTTCGGCCGCTAAAAATTAATCAAGCGGTTCTCAGGAGCGCACGTATGGGTTATTCTTATCGCATGAAACGTTTTTATGACATTGTCTCAAAAAAAAAATTCCGATCACGCATCTGCATTTTCACCAAACTTTTCCTGGGGCCGATGACTACAATAGCTCTTTGTTCCATTCACACGATCGCCTCGAAACGAAACTAAAGGTCTTTCAGAGGCATGTCACAACTAAAAACTTGGACCTAATGAATGACTTTCATCAAATGTGCAACTTTTTCACGCTGATTCTGGCATTAATACATAGATATTGTACTCCACAACAAAAAATAAGCTATTGATTTCGTTTTGTTCGGTAAAAAAAAAAAGCCATCGCACGCATCTGTAAAATCACGAATAAAACACACACAAAAAAAACACACCGCCCGCTCGCGTACATTTTTTAGTACCACTCCCGAGAACCACTTAAAGGGGCACCCGGCCTGCCATATAACATTCCGCCTGCCTTATAACAGTTCGTGCTGGTCGAGTGGTCGTCTTCCACGCAAATACGAACACAAAGGTCATCTGAGATAGTAGCTGCGTTCTTCGCAGTGAAAGAACGTAGCTACTGTCTCATTTGGCATTGTGCCTAATAGACGAACCAGCATGAACGCATTATACTTGTCGTCACAAACCGGAATGATTCCCGTATTTTAACATCACAATTTATAATTTTCTAGGCTAGTGTCTTATAATTTTGCTTCGGCGATCTATTGGAAGAATTAATTTTAATTTTTACCGCATTACGCCTTTAAATTTTTGACCTCGTGGTAATTATGAGCAAATTAGTCCATGCACACACAGAGATGAAACGTCATGGTTATTGTAAGCGCGCAAAGCATCATATAGTTACTGGTCGTTCGTAAATAAAGTTCCATTATATTCAACAGAAAATCTCCTAGACGCCACATTTAAAAAAGGATTTTTAGCTATGGGAAAGACTAACGGTAAGGAAATAGACCGTTGGGGCCGTACTTGATGTGGAGGATCGATAAACATGGCGCTGGGAGGTATATCCCTTTAATTAATTTTTAGCGGGCTTATCAAAAAGGCTAAAATATATCATCTAAAAAAAATGCACTAGTTACTTAAACTGCACTTAGGTTTGCACACTTGCTCACAACGGCATCTAGTGGCAAAAAATGGTACTAAAATCGTCAATCGCCTTAAACACTCTTAAAACCAGTTTTGAAATTAAGCTAAAATCAGCTTTTTAATAATAATAATATAATAATAATCAGTTTAGCCCGAAGGACAAGGAGACAGGCAGGGCTTGATGCCACTAACGCTGTTCCTGAAGATGGTTATGTTAGTATGCTCGTTTTAGAAATTTATGGAGGGGTTGCCTGGAGGCCACAAGAAAGCGCATTCTAGCGATGCGCTTTGAAATGCGCATCCAAAAACGGCACCTGTTTACAAGACGAAAGATAGCGATTAGGGCCAATGCGCTAAGGAATGCGATTCGACCAGTGCGATCGGGAAAACCCTTTCTTCCTGCCCTCCCTTTGGCAAAGAGTGAGCAAGTCCCACGCTGCTCTACCCCCTGCATGTTGTAAACTAGGTCAGCTTAGACCCAAGTAACCAAATGTAATCAAAACTTAGTGGTCTTCCTACTCATGCACACTCATTTTCAGTTTATTTACCTAAAATTCGAATGGCCCCAGCACAAATTACGTGGGTGCCGTAACTGTGTCCGCCATCTTTACCATGCTTTCTCCAACGGCTCAATGCGATTGCGAGTGTTTACATGCACAAAGACGAAGCGATACAGATGCTCAAACCACCTCCGTGAAGCGCATTGGGGGAAAGCGCCACGAACAGAGAAAGCGCCACGAACGGGTGTTTACAAGACCCACGGAGGCGACACGGACGCGATGCGCATCGCTCTGAAGCGCTTCGAAGTGGCCATGTAAACGTAGTGATTGTGTCCTCACCAAGCGAGTTCCATGGCTCGATCACTCGATGAGCGAAGAAGTTTTTTTCTAATCTCAGTATGTGGAATACCACCAGAAAGCTTTAGGGCGTGACCTCGAGTACGGGTAGACGTTGAAGTATCAAAAAGTGGAACGTCGACAGACAACAAACCCCTAACAATTTTAAAAGTCAAGAGTTAAATCTGTCCAGAGACGGCATAGCTCCAGGGACTGTAGGCCAAGCCGGGACAGGCGATCAATAGGAGAGACCTCCCGGAGACCGGGCATAAGTAACGTAACACAGTCATGTAATTACTAAATTTAACGTTTATCGAACTGCGCAAAGAGTACTGAACTTCAGCATAACGAAAAACTCTAAAATCAATATAGCCGAGATCTAAAAAGACTTAACTGCCACCAAATACTGAAAAGCTACCAGTACATTATTTTTTTTAAGATAAAAATAGTTAGCGCTAGACGTCGTCCGAAGCAAACTTCCACTTGTAGAAATGAGCAACAATAACGCCAAGTGGCGAGGGTAGCATCTGGAGCTACTTGCAAGGGGCACTGGACACAAATGAAACAAATTTCTTTAGTGCGCCGATGCTTTTTGTCCAATTCTTACGCTGTGAAACATATATTAAAGGTACATTCCGCCTGCCTTATAACAACCACGCGCATAAGTAACGTGCATGCCAAGCTTTATATATATATATATATATATATATATATATATATATATATATATTTACATATATTTAAAGCCAAGCTTTAAACTACGATGCATTATTTTATTATTTTTAAAGAAACATTGACAACGTTACCCGGCTTTTCCCTGCACTTGTCCCTCACGTTTGGCGATGCCATCGGGGACCATTGTGTCCCTTGTAGGTCTAACCTTGGTGGTAAGGCATTCGTGACCCCAACCCCATACCATCAACCCTTCCTCTGTAGCCGAGCCATCGTCCTTGTTTTAAACTTTTAACTGTTTAATTTTTATAGTGTATAATTTTTTAGTTTTAACATCGGACGGCAGTCAGTGACCACCCAGTCCTTGTCGCTCCGGTTGCGTTTGCAACGAATCGCCATCCGCGCATGTTACCATCGCACCTTCGCGAGAATCGGTGTAGTAATACAACATCAATTGAGATAGTAGCTGCGTTCCTCGTAGCGAGGAACGCAGCTGCTATCTCAGTTGGCCTTGGGCGTAGTAGACGAAACAGCATGAACGAAAAAACTGTGTCATCGCAGACCGGAAAGATTTTCGTATTTTAACATCACACTTTATAATTTTTTAAGCAAGTATCTTATAATTTTTCTTTGGCGATCTATTGGGCACAAATAATTTTAATTTTTACCGCATTAGTCTTTTAGATTTTTGAACTCATGGTAATTATTAGCAAACGATTAAAAATTAGTACTTGCACACACACACATAAAGGGACGTGCACACGGGGGGGGGGGGGCCGGCCCCGGGGGGGCTCTAGTGGCAAAGTGCCCCTTTTTTCTGAAAAAAGTGTCATTTTTCGCTGGAGAGGTGTTGTAAAAGAGCCTAAAAAACTCCAAAAAAGGACAATAGCAGCTTTGAAAGTGGTGTAAAAAGAGGCAGAAATGGTTAAAATCCTACAAAAGGGGGAGGGGGGTAAAAAGAGGTTGAAACACCAAAAAAATAGTCCCAGAAAAAGTTGCCCCTTTCTCTCGGGGGCCTGTGCACATCCCTGTTCAGCAACAACGAGCGCGGCAGAGGGAGCGAGGCACGTAATTTGAAAAAAAAAAAAAATTCTGCAAAACGGGATTCTGCAAAACGGGTGTTTGTCTATAAATGTATGACCGTTACACGGGAGTCATGTTTCAAACTTCGTGGGCCTAAAATTTCGTGAAAGGTATTTGGCGAAACGGGATTTGGTGTTTAGGCAAAGAGCTTTTAATCTGCTTTCTTTTTGGAGAAACGGGATTTGGCGAAACGGGGCGTAACCGTTGATTTTACCGTTCCGATTAAAATTTATTATTTTTCTTTGTACTTCCCTATGAGCTGAGAATTGTGAACGTACAGTTCTTGTGCGAAACTCGGAACAAATCTGGAAATCCGCCAAAATAAAATGAAAAAAAAAAAACCATTGCAAGGTCATTAACAGAGTACTTATACTTTCAAGGTTGAAGCTATAAAATAGTAATAAAATTCTACAAACGGTGATAAAAAGAGTTGAAAATTGCGGAGGGGGAATTATTTCACTTTTTAAAAGTAGGTCAATCAGCTTAGCAGAATTCCATCCAGATTGTCGACCAGTGAATGAAGTGCGCCTAAGGAAAACTAAAGACGCCAAGCAGCCGCCTTTTTTTTTTTAAATCTACTGCAGTTATCATTTTTGACATAACTGTTTGAAAGTGAGTGGGTACAGTGAAGTCAAAGTGGACAATAAATAAATAAAGAAAAAAACGCAAAGGGGGAATCTTCTGTTGTAGTAATATTATCTTTATTGCGTTCCCAGGCTTAGGTATAGGGATTAAAACTTGAATAGGAATTAAAATAAGACGAGACTGAGATGGAAGAGAATTAAGCGAGAAGAGACCGAGATGAACGCTGTCGAGAACGAGAAAATCTCGAGATGAAATGGTAACGTCCAAAGCTTTTTCTCCATAAAGGACACGTTCACACCCTTAAAGGTTGACATTTTCTTCGTCAATTGACCCAAGACACCTGATTCCAACGATTTGCAAAGATTTCTACCACATGGGACATTTACAACAGTAGGCTAAAATCAGGTATAAGGGCGTTACAGTTAAAAGACAGCCTGGTAGTGGCCGCCTTTCCACTTGGCGGCGACATATGTTTGTCTAGATAACCCGTACGAATCCCGCAAAAAAAAACTCACTTTGATCTAGACGCATGCTAGTGTGTTGCTGCCAAGTAAAAGTAAATCATCCGATTGGAGACATCCGATTGTTAAAAGATTGAATGTAGATTATAAAAAGGCGACCTCACTAGCACACGTGTGTCTGTTAAAGGTACATCCATCCATGTTGGCCTTTCTGTATGACTCAGTTCTGCGACATTAGTTCAAACGTATGTAAATGTTGCCAACACACTCATTTTCTTGTTTATTTCTTATTGTGCGAGATGATTTTGCGACATTACGTTTAACCTGTGTAAATGTTGCAAACGCTAGTCTTAACGGGTCGCACGACATACCGGAAGGACTTAAGTCCCTTTAACTATAGTAAACAGGATGGAAAGCCAAATGTTTATATATTAGAGAACAAAAACGAACTGGTTCGACGCTTAAAGGAACACCCGGCCTGCCTTATAACATTCCGCGTGCCAAATTGCAGCTACGCGCAGATCATAATCCGAGCAATTACAGCGCCAAGGTCGGCTGAGGTGGTAGTTGCCTTCCTCGCATAGCTGCTGTCTCGGTTGGCTTTGTGAATAGTACACGAGACAGAATCAAGTCAACGATTGTGTCGTCAAAAACCGGAATGATTCTCGTATTTTAAAATCACAATTTATAATTTTCTAGGCTAGTGTCTTATAATTTGGCTTCGGCGATCTATTGGAATCCAAAATTTAATTAAAATTTTAATTTTAATTTTTACCGCATTAGTCTATTAGATTTTAGATCTCATGGTAATTATTAGAAAATTAGTAGATGTACACACAGAGATGAAACGTCATGATTATTGTACGCGCGCAATGCATCATTTAGTGACGGTTCGTTAGTAAATAAAGTTCCGTTATATTCAACAGAAAATCTCCTAGACGCCACATTTTAAAAAGGATTTTTAGCAAGGGAAAGACTAATGGTAAGGAAATAGACCTTTGGGGCCGTACTTGATGTGGAGGATCGAGAAAAATGGCGCTGGGTGGTATATTCATTTAAGGTAAGGTTTAACTGATCCTTACTCAAAACAGCAAAGGAACACAAATAAACATTGTAAGTTTTCAGATACTGCAGTGTTGCTGTACTGTTTAGTCCACGTGATACCTTACTGCTGTATCAAATGTTTTTACCATTTTTATTCTTGCACACAATACATCAACTAATGATTGGTGCATTCTACTTGGCTAAACGACATCGCTGGAAACTGTTTAAAAACTAGATAATTGTCTTAATGTGCTTTGCAGAGCTCTACAGGTAATTTAGGGTTTGTCTGAGTGCTTGAAAACCTGGAAATGTCCCGGAAAAGTGCTTGAAAATCTTTAAAAAAAAACATATAATCGTCATCAGTAAAGCGACGAACGGAAAGCAGACGAAGTGACTGAAAAACACTGAAAAAATTTAGCCAAGAAAGTAGTCGAGTGTGTAGCCTTACATTATTCTTCCTTTGTTTGGGCATGAAGAGTTTTGAAATTTGTGTTCTGGCTTTAATTGTATTTACGTGTATGATGGTTGGATACAGCAGTAAGGTTTCACGTGGACTAAACAGTACAGCAACACTGCAGTATCTGAAACCTTACACGAAAGTTTATTTGTGTTTCTTTGCTGTTTTGACTTCGAATCAGTAAAAACCTTGCCTTAAGCATCAAACGAGTTCGTTTTTGTTTTCTAACTCGTGCTTCTTTGGCGTACCATGCAGTTTAGAATAGCTTGTTTTAATGTTTTGTGTCTTTATGAATTACGGTTTACACAAACCAATGTGGAAACAAACCCTTTAATTGTTTAGAGCTCCATAACACCTGAACCACTTGACCAATTCGAAAAGGCCTTATGGAAAGGGCACATCTACAGAGCAATACTTGTAAAATGAGCTAGCACCAGCTTTATAGAACAAATAGTTTGACCTGTAGAGAGCGTAGCTAAAACGTGAAGTGTCAAGAAAAAGAAGCACAACAAGCCAAAAATGCAAATCACGATTCCGGCTCAAGTCCTCACCTCCCTCAGATGTGTCAAATCGGAAATTAATAAAGTTCGGCCACATGTTCACCAAGTCCAACAAAGCTTGTATACTAAACTTGAGCGGGAAATATAGACACACGCTAGTGTGTCGCGCCAAGTTAGGCAACAAACATCACAACAAACATTATATCAATTCAATTGTCGAGGTTGTAAACCATTGTAGCGCGACGCCATAGCGTCAGTGTCTTATATCTTGAAGCATAGTTGGGCACATTTCAGGTACTTGGGGGAAAATAATAATGCGGTACAAAAGCTTAAATTGTGTTGAAATCGAGAGCAATGACCCACCTGACAAAAATTAACTCGTGTAGGAATGCCAGCTAAGCTGCTTTCAATGCAAAATCTGACCCTCAGTAACGTTGAAACTAGTTACTAGCTAGCTGGCTACTACTACTAGCTACCTAGTCCTCTCATCCCCATGTTAAATCCCATAGGGTGATTATTCATCGATACCGAGATAACGGAAAAGCTTCCAGCTATGAAATTGGATGAATGGGTGCAGTACAATACGAACTGCGTACCTTTTATGGTTTGAAGCCTGGGGGCGTAACGGGGATGGCGTGGGAGGGCGCGTAAGTACGAAAATATTGTTATAACCATTGTTAGTATTGTCGGCATCGTATCTCATTGGACGGCCAAAGTTCGGACAATGACAACGTGTATACTGACGTGCGTGCCTAGACACACACTAGTGTATCACGATAAATCTAAACAACGTTGCCAAAGAAATTGTATTCACGTCCAATCCACGAAAATAAACCAACTGTAAAAACAAAGCAAAACAAACAAATCCAAAAACTGGTAAAGAGGCCACCAACTTAGTTGAGAGTGGTTTGGCCCTTCAAAGGAGTGATATCAACACACCAAAACTAACGAAATAAAACAAATTACAACAAAATTAAAACCAAACCAAAAACTTATAAAGAGGTGACTAAGTTTAGAATGGTTCGGCCTATAGGCAAAAGGTAGTAGCAAAGTGTTGAAAACCAATTTCTTGTTGACATGACACTTTATTGCAAATCTGCACGGTAGTGGAGTTGAGTAAATACACAATTAGAAAAAAGAGTGATAGCATATCAAAAACCAAAACTGGTAAATGGGGCCGCCAAGTTCCGAATTGTTCGGCCCTTCATATCAAGGGAGGGATATCAACACACCAAAACATTCGCCAACTTAATCGCACCGAATAATACTTTGGACGTTAAATGAAAACTTGAACATTGCTACCGAAAGTAGCAATGTTCTAGTTTTCATTTAACCTTCGAACTATTAAGCGGTGCGATTAAGTTGGCGAATGTTTTGGTGTGTTGATATCACTCCTTTGAAGGGCCGAAGCATTCTGAACTTGGCAGCCCCTTTTACCAGTTTTGGTTTTTGATATGATATTGAAAGACAGCAGAGAAATTAAGCATCGAAATTTCGGCTTTAACATGGGAGGTTGAGGTCAGACCTTACAGCAAATAATACCGCCGCCTTTACTGACTAACGGGTTTGTATTTATATTGGGTTTTGCTAACCGTAATTGAGAAAGATACAAAACATTAAAACGAGCTCATCTGAGCTGCATGGTACGCCAAAGTAGCACGAATTAGAAAACAAAAACGAACTCGTTTGATCCTTACAGGCACATTCCGCCTGCCTTATAACATTCCACCTGCTTTATAAAAGCCATGAGCAGATCGCCTCCGTGCATGTTACCATCGCCAAGATCAACTAAAATAGTAGCTGCGTTTCTCGCAACGAGGAACGCACGGTCGTCACAAACCGGAATGATTTCGTATTTTAACATCACAATTTATAATTTTTTAGGCTAGCATATTATAATTTTTCTTCAGCGATCTATTGGCATAAATAATTTTAATTTTTACCGCATTACTCTTTTAGATTTTTGATCTCATAGTATATATTAGCAAACGATTAAAATTAGTACATACACACAGATGAAACTACAAGGTTATTGTAGGCGCGCAAAGGATCATATACGTGCAGGATACAGTAAATATAGTTCCCGTAGACGCCACATTTTAAAATGGATTTTTAGCAAGGGAAAGACTAATGGTAAGTAAATAGACCTTAGGGGCAGTACTTGATGTGGTGGATCGAGAAAAATAACGCTGACAGGAATGTCCCTTTAAGGTAAGGTTTAACTGATTCGAAGTTAAACCAGCAAAGGAACACAAATATTCCACCGTATACGGGACGGGACAGTCATTCCACGTCATGCGGCGACGAAATCAAAGAAAAAGGCAAGTGACAAATCGAACCCTGCGAATCTGGCAAGACATTTTGCAGCCAAGGCAATTTTCCTGTCCCTTATTTACTTATTTCCCTTTGAACAGGTAAATTTCCCTAAAAGTGGCAATTGCTCCCGCTTATGGAAACCCTGCGGATGAATGTCCCTGTTAATGCCCTAGCTAGCTAAAGGTAATTTGTTGTGAAGAGAAGAACTCACCGGATTCGCCGTAACAAGCGATAAAGAGAGATAAACAGAAAGAAAGAACGAAAGAGAGAGTGAAAGAAAGTATGAAAAAGAAAAACACGTCTTACGACCACGTGATAGCCGCGTGGAGCGTCAGCATCTCGACTTCATTATATTTTGCCACCATAGTTTGAAAAACCTCCGCTAGTCTATCTTATTGGCGCTCTCGCGTTGGGTCTGGTTGGATCATGGACGAATGTTGGATCACCCAAGGTCCGACGAGCGTTGCTATTTGGAGCTCTTCGTTTTGAGTGTTGAGTATCACAGCAGCGAAACTAGTTATAAAATGGAACAGTGATGCCCATGGCGGGGGAAGGGGGGGGGGGGGGGGCCTAGAGACCCCAACCCCCCCTACCCTTTTTTTTGGGGGGGGGAGGGACCACGTTCCCCCCTCACATAAATAAAATTACGACTGTAGCGTATTGTTTTTATGACTGGTTTTATAAGGGGGGGGAGAGCGCCCTAAAAAGAAAAAGGTTTTAATAACTGGCTGGCTTGTTGGCTGGGGGGAGGAGAAAGGGGCAAGGGGGAGAGCAAAAGTCCCTCCCAACTAAAATGCCAGCCAGTCGTAACGACGAGAAGTTGGTATCGTTAAAGGTACATGCATCCCTGTTGGCTTTCCTGTATGACTCAGGTTTTGCGACTTGAGTTCAAACGTATGGAAATGTTGCCATCAGTCATTTTCTTGTTTTTTCTTTCGAGCGAGATGATTTGGCGACATTAACTCTAACCTGTGTAAATGTTGCAAGCTCTATTCTCAACGGGTTGCAAGACATACCGGAAGGATTTATGTGCCTTTAACAAGACCATTACCACAAAACGAAAGATACAGAAGCTCGTGTACAGCAGCAAGCCAACAAAGTTAAAATCCCAGTCGGCTTTTGTACTAAAATTTAAAAGTTATTTTAGGTGCAAGATTTAAAATAAAAGTTCAATAATTAAAATAAACATCCGACATAAATATAATAATCACAGGCCTACGAAAGTTGTGGCATCCACCCAAAACCAAAACTGGTATAAGAGAAGCCGCCAAGTTTACAAAAAGGGTCGGCCTTTCAAAGTAGTGATATCATTCAACCAGGGAAAGGCCGCCAAGGTTAATCCTATTAGCCAAGTTAATCGCACCGAATAATACTCTGGACGTTAAATGAAAACTTGAAGATTGCTACTGCTAGTTAGTAGGTGCGATTAACTTGGCTAATAGGATTAACCTTGGCGGCCTTTCCCTGGTTGAATGATATCACTACTTTGAAAGGCCGACCCTTTTTGTAAACTTGGTGGCTTCTCTTATACCAGTTTTGGTTTTGGGTGGATAATTGCTTGCTGGTAAACAGTGTATTATGCCACGCATTCAAATTCTCATGCGCCGTTCAGCTTTTTTTTACCCCCCCCCCCCAACCCCTCCTTTCCAAATTTCTAAAAAATGGTATATTTCATAACATGATTGGTTATGAACCATGCTATAACCATGCTATGAAATATACCACTTTTTCTAAAGTTGGATGGATGAGTGGGGAGGGGAGGGGGAGAAGATGGAGGACTCACATAGTCTTTGGGGAAGGGGGGGGGGGAATGGACAGCCCTGAATGGCAAAATACAAACCAGTGATAAAATGTAGCCCAACCGCATAAAACTCTACACCATTAAAAGCTCTACATCATGTAATGTTATACATTCATTCATAAATTTTTGTCTTATGTCATAAATGCCATAAAGTAATAGAAAGTTTTAGAAAATGCTGCGAACAAATTCACACTGATAGTGCGAACTACCATCACACATTAACCATAAGGAATTGAAGATTTCTAAAGATGCTTTGTCCCGTTGTAATGTTTACAAGGTTTTGAAGACTAAATTCTTCAAAAAAAATGTAAGACTAACATCATCAGAAAGTCTTCTGAAAAAGTTTGGTAACAAGGTTTAAAAACCATATCTTTGAATGTTTTCAAGAATATGTGTTGAACCAGCGTTTCCTTCATGGAAAATGTGATGCATTTTCAAACATTTGGAAGCGTATCAGTATGGACTACGATTTATTAAATTTAGTTGCTGGATCTTGTAACTACTCAGGGAATGGGCGAGAGGTTTCAAGTTCAAGAACTCAATTCCAATTCATTCCTTACTGTATGGGTAGGGGTCCATACACAGAGTACCACATATTAGGCATCAGCCAGAATTTATCCTTCTAACTGACCCTGTAGGCTCCAGAGGTTCTGATTGTTCAGTCCGAACCCCAAACACCAATTAGCTCGAGCTCTCGATTCGGTCCCGTTTTATACTCACTCGAGCCGGGGCAGAACAATAGGCTCTTGCCTGAGGCAACAGGCAAACAGGCTCAATCCGGTTCCGACTGGATTCGCAGCGGACCCGTGCTGACACCTGGTGGCTGGCAGCAGTCCAATTCCTGAGTCTGCAGTAATTGGAAGGCTGGCAGGCCGCCATGATTGAGGCAAGCCGAACTACGAAGTGTAAGCTCCGTGAGTTGCGTGCTGCCATTCATGTAAGCCGGTTACAATCTTATCCACATGCAGTCTGAGTAGTCACACGAAATGCTTGTTTTGGTGTGAGGGAGGTAGGGCAGGTTATTTTGGACCTGAGTTGGGCGGGGGAGGGTGAGGTGTCAAGATTTTTTTCGGGACCTTTCAATTTTTGAGGATGTCATACAAAAATTGTAGGGCACATTTCCATTTTAACCAACCACCTACCCTCAACGCCAAAAACGAAAAAAAAGCGGGTTAAAATTGAACGTTTCGATTTGTCATAAAATTGTCATAAAATTTGGATCCGTTTTGTCATAAAATCCGTTTTGTCATTTGCGGTCGCCGCTGCGGTACCGCATTTGCGGTTTGGTTTACGTGTCATCTGTTGGATACTGCACACGTACCTACGTCGACGTTGCGTTATCGCCCGCCGCTCTCGTGCGGTCGTTTTGCACCGCAATTCCCCCCGTCAACGCAGCGGTACCGCAGCGTTAAAAAAACGCAATTGCGTCTCTGAGTACCTTGGATGACTTGAGCGGTGCACACGTCCGCCGTTTACCGCAAAAGCGTTACCGAAAATGGCGTCCAATTTCGAAGAAAAAGACATGGAATTGTTTATTGGGGGAGTAAAGAACTATCCTGAAATATGAAATGTTGCTGCAGAAATGATTGAAGACCTATTCGGAAGTAATTAAAGAACTTATCCGATTTTTTTTAGTTAATCTGCAAAGGATGTATAACATTTTCACCTGGTACGTTTTAAATTAATACATCAATGTTCCAAAATTCATCGCATTGGTTTTGAAATTTTTTGTTCACGAGGTAGGCGAAAAAAAGCAACATCGTCTCATTGGTTTCAAACTATAATTTTTTTGTACACGAGGTTAGGGAACCGAACGCGCACATACGTCACCGAAGCAGCACCGCAGCGTCAACGTGCGTTAATAAAACGCACGTGTGCATTGATTGGATGCGGCGCCGCAGCGTCCAAAAAACGCACGTGTTCACCGGCGCTAAGGCGTGGGAGTCCTGAAAGCGTAAATAACGGCGCTATTTCTCTAACTTTTCTCTCTCGCTCTCATTTGTACTCGTTCGAAATTTATTATCGACATAAACCAGATTTCGATTGAATTCATTAAAATTTCGTCGCAGCTAAAATAAAGTCACAACTAAAAAAAAAAAAAAAACATTAGAAAGTGGTAGTGCACTTGGCCTCAATAGTTATTTTCAAATAATAAAAAAAAACGCAACGAATAAAAAAAATCGAGGTCATCGTTGAAGCTGATCTACTGAAACTCTTCCAAACAAGCTTTGAAGCATAATCATAAACATGTGTAACATTAAAAAAAAATAACAATATTTTTTTTTAGCCCTACATTTAACCCTAGCCGTTTACAATGCTAGGGAAGCCGGAAGAAAAGTTATTGTGCTATTTTTCCTTACAAAAAAAAATTAATAAAGGTTAATATTATTCACTTTCAGAAGGATATCAAGCTGCTGTGAAAGGGAAACTCAACTATTATAGAATTTGTGTTTGACACATCGCGGTGGATACGAGGAAAATATAGGGTAAATTCGAGAACTGCAGACAATTTTTTTATTAAGTTTTTTTATAAGATTTTTTCAAACGACCAAAAAAGCCAAAAAAAATAATACTTATAATGCGGAAATCACACACGGGTTAAAAATATGGCGAGGATACACTTTACCCAGGAAGCAATGAAAGATAATTTTTTTTAGGTGTATTTCCTACTCGACTCGAACCCGTTTGTTCGTGCGCACGAGACAAATTCAGTGGTTGAACCGATTTTCATGAATTTTTTAAAAATTAATCCTGTGGTGTTATTATTATTAAGCCACACGCTAGTGTTTCGCCCGCAAAGATTCAACGATAACGTTAACGTCCGTCCACAAACTAAAATGGAATGACCTTCATTCATACCGACACACCTTATTACCGTTAAGGTTTAAAACAATTCTCAAACTATAAACGCACAAAAAGAATTACTTATCTTGCCAGAATGTCCGCCATATCTTTCTATGCTTGCTGCCTCAAATACAGAAGTTTATTCACTCCGAACAGCTTCGAAAACACGAGCGAGCTTACCAGCAAAACCTTGCCAGACAACGTGTTTGTCCAACCCCTCGCCCCCTCTACAAACTTGAGCTACCATAGGACTCGTCCGCCCAACACCTACCTCCCCTTTCAGAAACTAAAATGGCATGACCTTCATTCATATCGATATACTGATTGATTACCATATTTCTTGAAGCAATTTTCGCGAAACACAAACACGTTTTAATTAAATACGAGTTTGCTTGACGTCCCAACCGTGGTATAAATTAGTTATTGGTGAGAAACTCACGGTTATCGATTTTTAACCCATGGCTGCTATGATTGTCCCGGCTCGAGTTGCAAATCTGTCTCGTGTTCCGCACTCAACTAATTTGCATACCCTCGCCGGGCCAATCATCGCAGCCGTGGGTTAAAAATCGTTAACAATGAGTTTCTCAGCAATAGCTATTACAAATCAAAGCTTTACTCTTCACTGAATGGTCACTGACAAACAAACCACAGATCTGTATCGTATATCTCATTTAGAAGAAGCGATTTGCTTTCATTGTCGTTATGCCCGTATATTAGGGAAATGGACCTCACCATCGTGAATCGTCGGACTATTCTGGAAACACGAAACTGCTTCTCGCCAAGATTCGGAACTTTATGTTTAACTTTACGAGAGGCACACAAATGAGGTTTAGGCCTACTTAATGGAAAACCACGGATGGAATGACGAAATGTGATGATGGCTAGTATCGTTACGCCATAGAGGAAACCATTGTAAACATTGTAAACATCGTAAAACTAAACATCGTAAATCGAAAATGTAAAATGTAATTACTTCGGAGAACGCATTGCGGAAAGAAAACGAAAATTGTTTCAACGAATGCCACTCCTGTTTTTATGAAATCTATCATTTGTGCGTTTTAGCACTCAATTTCTTTCCTGCAAATTTCTCTTGACCTGGTCTCAGGGTTGGAAACAATCATGATTATTTACAAATTATCGAATTAATCAGATTATTTTGATTACAATCAGCTTTGAACGACATGTTAGATTACAGAAATAATTACGAGTTTGCTAGAATTTGCTCTATTTCTTGCCTGGCTGCAGTCGCTACTGCAAAAATGCCAACCACTATAGATCTCTTAAGTATTAAAAGTTTAAAACGTGATTACAACGTGTAAATTCCAATATTAACACGCATATCACAGCTGGTATTACAGTAATATTACTTGGTGTTGGTGTTGGTGTTGGTCAGAATATTTTTAGCTGGTCTGCGACAAGCTTTTTGCAAACTAAAAACGGTCTGCGGGAAGAGGGAGGTGTTTGCGGGTAGCAGGAAGGGTGTGAAGATGGAATTTTGCATTGTGCAAAATTTTGAGTTAAGCCCATTTGGGTTCATGAACAAGTTTCTTGCCAAGAACTTTTTTTATAGACCTTTGTAGGTTGTTTTTGCTAAAACAACTTGAGAACGACAAAACCTATCGTCATGACAATAGCACCATTCAAAAGCTCTCGAAAAAACGTTTAAAATGGTGTATTTGAACGTCAAAATCGGTCAATTTTTGTCGAAATTATCGCAAAAAGAAGACGAAGAAAGAGAAAAGTGTAGGATAAATCGTACTGCAACACTGCCAGACGTACTGCGACGCAGCGTCGCGCGTCGCTCTGATTCTGCTACAGGGTCTAGCACATTCCTCACAAATGAGACGATTAAATGAACACAGTCACGTCAGCTGAAGTTGGTAGTTGCCTCCTAGAGGTACATAAGTAGTAAAGTTCTTTAGTTTTTTCCTTGATTTAAGGATTTGAATGTGCCCAATAAATTTCCTACTTTGGTTGTTCTTAGTCGGTTACGTATTTTTGTATGGATCAGCCAAAAAAGTAGAAGACATACGTTCCTGACTGCAGAAGACTAAACAGCAGTGTATTCTATTTTGGTTGGTACTTGTATATCAATAGTGTTGTGTTAAACCTGGTGCCTGATTATAATCAATCGGATTATAGTCACTTGATTATAATCGTTAACAACCCTTCCTGGTCTCGGGGAAATTAAATTTGGAAAGTAGTTTCGTGCTAAAACACGCAAATTCTCAATTTCAAAGAAGCCTTCGGGATATTAGGGCTTAAAAGTACAAATATCCAGGAATTACCACAAAATAACCAGGCATACATGTGTAAAAACGTTATTGGTTGTAGATAACGATCCCTATAGGTTACAATGCAAACACAGACATCTTCCAAAACGTACAAATTCGTGTCCGACAGTGAAATTCCAGCGTTCTTATCGTTAGGACCATCTATAAATTAAAATCCCTAATGAAAGTGGTTGGATAAACAACCTTGGTTTCAGGCACGTTTGTTGTTGGCTTGTTGCCTGCCTGCTCCTGAGATAGGTATGTGGTTTTTGAAAAGTCTTTAACCTCTCAAGGTGTTGACGCCTCGGCGCTCAGTACCCCGAAAAGCCTCAACAAGAATAAGCGTTAGAAAATTGCGACCCTAAAAAAATGATAAAAATTCCCGTTTTGTAATTTGGGCACGTAGGTACACAGCTGATTCAGCAACCAAACGAGTTCACCCTCTTCAAGGCTAACACATTACGTTGTATAGTTCAAATCGTTCAGTATATACAACCGTTAGCATGTACATTTGTCAGTGTCAAAATGGAAGTCGGCGAGCCTTCAAATAAATTAGCGGTACACCACACGGTGAGCGTTTTTTTCAGATTTCTCTTCCCCCCCCCCCCCCTCCTTTCCCCCACCGCGTTATTCTCCCTTCGGTTCAGGCCCATCAGATCGAAACCTATGGTACGCCATCAGATTTTTGATTACACATTTTTTTCATTATCGCATTTAAATATTCATTATCTGACTGAATATCCCCTAATATATATGGGCGATACGGAAAATAAAATTCCGATAATAAAAAATGCGTTTCATTTTCGACAAAACATTTTCGATTATCGGCAAGTAATCATAATTGCACATGATGGAACTTAATTTGCATTTTGTTGTTAACGGAACTTCCGATAATGTAAAATAAATTTATTGAAACACAATGTCAAAGGGGAAGAAAAAAATATTATCCAATCACATGAAAATCGTTAACCGAAAAATGATTTTCCATTATCGAAACTGGTACTTTTCATTATCGAAACTAGTGGTCATCGTGGCTAAGCTGTGAGAGAGCTCAGCCTGGTTGCTGGAGGTTTGCGGATCTGGTCGAACCCCTGGAAAGGAGACCTTGGCAAAGTACCCGCCAGGATTGCCGGCCAGGGTAGCGTGAAAGGCTACCATGCTCCTTCAGCGGCTATGGGAACTATTCTGGACAATCTTTCGGCCCCCTACGATGATCGGAGGTTTCCCGGTTCAAATCCCCGGGCTGACTCCTCCCTTTACCAGATATTTTTTCTCAAAAAAGTCTGGTAATGATCAAAATTGAGCCGGTTAAATTACTTCGGCTGATTTAAGGCTCAAAGAAATTAATTTAAAAAAAAGTACTTTCCATTATCAAAACCAGTATAAAAGGTAGACTGCCTTTTTCGATGACTTTTTTTTTTGTCCTATATGAAACAATATTATTTTTAAACAAAATTTGCAAGGTTAATAATGTTTAGTACGCTTGTATATGAAGTGAATGATATAGCCAAACTCGTAGGTACCACTCTTCTATGAAAGGAACAGTAAATGTTAGGATTGACAACATTTAACATTTATTTAGCACAATAATGATTCTGTACCACCATTAAGAATGGCGGGCGGGCCGCAACGAAGTGACTTCACGATTTCCGACCTTAAGCTGGCCAAGAAAAACGTAGTATAAACCTTTCATGCCCGAATTAATTCTGGTGACTGTTTTTTTTTAATTAGGTTAGTCACAGGATTCGAACCGGCATTCACTTGGTTCGGAGACGAGGACGCTAACCACTGAGCTATTTCTGCTCGCATTACTCGGGGTCCCCGGGGCCCCCTCACACAAAGCTCGCAGCGTGCCTGCGGACTTCCTTTTCTTCTATCATGCAGCTACGGCATTTTTTTTATGGGGGGGGGGGGTCTAGCTTTGCCTGAGCAGTTATTAATAGGCGATTTACGAACAATTAGTTTACACGGAAGCAAGCAGTGCCAGCTTTGCGTTGCTCGTATGGTGCTCGGGGCCACTAGCCCTGTAGATGGGGATCCTTACAGCCGCTACCAAAAAAAAATCTTCGAAGTCGTGGGTTTCACTCACCAAAGTTCGCTTTGTCACGTGATTTCAACCAAATCTGAACAAAACTGCGAATCTTGTTGTGTCCCAAACAGACAAACACATACACACAAAGATACAGCCAAACCACAGACACGTAAAATCCACATTTATAGTCGAGTATTCCGAACTGCTCGCATCGCTCGCTCGGCCAATAATGATACGAGCTGCCCAGCGAATTATCCTTCCCCAAACTTGACTATACACTTAAACCCAGGATTGTAAGATTGTAACATTTAAAATGACAGCCTTGTCTTCGAACTTTGGCTCATCAGTTTTTTTTTAATCAACTTTGACATTCAACATGAAGGCTCATTGATACTGGATAACTTTGGCCACTTAGATTTCAAAACGGCAACTCTTTGACCACAGAGTTGCCAATGCCAGTGGTTTCCGATAGCGGTGATATTCGCATCAGATTTTTTTTTTCTTCGAGAGAACTCTAGGAACAGAAATCTTGGAAAGAAATAAAAACGTTGATTAAAAAAAAACTTAAGGAAAACCCTGGAAAAAAACTCTAGTAACAAGAGCCCCAGAAATAAAATCTAGAAAAACACAATAAACGTAGAACCAAGAATTCAACCCGATTAACCCAGGAACGTTTACTTTAGGGCCTACCATTTTTCTGTTTTATAGCTAGCGAGATTACGGTTGATAAATGAGGTCAATTATCCCAAATTATGCTCTTCAGAATTCTGGTCAAATCCCACTGTTAACTTCAATAATACAACTATAAATTTGTTTTGTGATGAACAACGATGTTTTCCCAATCAAGCTTGCTAGCCACATAGGATAGTCAATGATAGTCCGCGTTACCGTAAAATAAAGCAGAATTCCCACCCAAAAAAACTATATATTTTCCCCGAAGTTTTTCAGAGTAGTTGAGGTAAATTTCCAGGTTATTTACAGAAATTTTAGGAAAAAACTTTTTCCGCACATTTTGCCAGTTTGCCTGTTTTTTTAGGGCTCTCTCGGTGGAAAAGAGTAGCCCAATTTCATGATGAACTTTTAGATGTCAACACAAAAGTATACAAGCAGGTCCCCCACAACGGGGGGGGGGGGGGTCAGGTGGACCCGCTGTACCCAGGCCTGGGCTCTCAAGGGGCCCGCACGGCCAAAATTTTGTTTCGTAATTGTGAGTTTTGAAGTACTCGATTTGTGCGTATTGTGAATTGTGTGAATACTCCCAACAATCAGCAACTCCAATCCAACAGCACCGGAGCAGCAGCATTGCAGTGCACCAGTTGGCCTGTTAGGCAGGGAAGCCTTCAGACGTAAGCAGCCCGGATTAATGAATGAACCAACCCGTTAAACACAATTGTGGCCGACTTATATTATAACGTAGTGTAACCTTTTTATGATTTCAGTCGGGAAGTGGGGCCCGCTGTTGTAGTTAGACCCAGACCCCCTAACTTCGATGTTGGGGCCCTGAGTACAAGGCTACATTTTATTTTACCACATTGTCTTAACAAAGTGTGTTTAACGTGCTAAGAACTAGGTCTAAAAGTGTGGCTTTGTTTTTCCCCGAGATTTCCAGGTTTTTTTGCGAAAAATCTGAGAATTCCCCGAGTTTAGAATAAAATAGAATAGACGGTGTCGGCCAATAAGCTAGGAGCTTCTTGACGGCCCAAGCTGCAGATGTTAAGTGGAAGGAACCACCATCGTGTCAGTTGTTTTTTTTACCGCAGGAGGGAGGAAACCGGAGTACCCGGAGGAAACCCTCATACAAAGGGTGGGAAACAACCAGAGAAAAGCCCGTACATATACACTTCCCTTCACCAGGATCGAACCAGGGCCTGTAGAAGCCAGAGATGTACAGCCGGGACCAAGACACCCCAGTGCTCGCTGCTACCCGTGCACCCTAAGTTTCCCCGAGTTTCAAATGTAGTTTACATTCCCTGAATTTTCCAGATTTTCCAGGTACTGCAGGTTGGTGGGAATCCCGTAAAGCTCATATAATGTAAAGAATACCACGTTTTGTGCGCACCGTTAGCACTAATCAATGCTGAGGGTATAGTTTCTAGAGTGTGCTTTCAGCATGCCTAGCGGCAGATTTTGAAAGTTTTGGATGACATGGTTCGCACGCTGTGGCAAAGCGAGCGACAAGCCTTTGTAGTTATTACTTAATAGTCAAGCGGTAGAGCCGAAGAATCGTTCATTTTTCATAAAACCATGAAAATCGGAATGATGAATGTACATGCCTTTAAGATCATTTTTAGAAATGGAGCCACTTCGAAATTTACCCGGAGCTCTTAAACCCAATACGGTGGTCAAAATGGCGGTTGAAAAATTTTTTTTTTTTTTTTATGGCTGTAACTCCTTAACCGTCAACAAATCAAAAGCATAAGGTGAAACAAAAATGTTCAGCACACAATTCTGGACAGGAAAGTTCGTCCTTTACGTAAAGCAATCAATCAACCCCAAAATCATATTTCAAATATAACACCCTTAATTTGCGCGAATTTGCGCGAATGCTCTTTTTTTCCAGTTGGTTGTTATAGTGGTTTTTGGTTCAAATTACACTTGCGAGCCTTCTAATAGCCCGAAATGGACAAGGTGGGGATCTATTCTTTCTATCACTCCTAACCAAAATTGTTTAGCTTAGATGGGGACCGTCCTACACCCTTTGAAAGGTGAAGAGGTAATGGCGTAGCAGTGAAAGCGTATGGTGATTTTCGAATTCAAAGTGCTGTCACGAGCTCTAATAGCCCGAAATTATATGCTTATGATATTTTGAAATATGGGAATTTATGCTTTCCATCAATCCTAACCGAAATTGTTTAGCTTACATAGAAAATGTCTTTCGCCCATTTAAAAATGAAGCTGTAATGGTGTGGCAGCCATTAACGATTTGAAAGTGCCATTGTAATGCTCATTATTTTTATGTGTATCTAAGGTAAACAATTTTCATTAGAATTGATGGAATGAACAGATCCCCATGTTTAAGAATGTCCCAGGCATGTCCATTTCAGGCTATTAGAGCGCTCATAACAGCATATTGAATTCGAAACTCACCATATTCGCCGCTATGCAGTTACCTCACCACCTTTACATGGTTGTAGGACCCTCGCTAAGCTAAACAATTTCGATTAGGATTGACGGAAAGAATAAATTCCAGTCTTTCAGAGTATCCTAAGCATATCCATTTCGGGATATTAGAGAGCTCGTAAGAAGACTTTAAATTCGCAAATCACCTACGCTTTCGCTCCTACGCCATTACATCTTGTCCTTTAAATGGGCGTAGGGCGGTCCCTAATAAGCTAACCAAATTCGGTTAGGATTTATAGAAAGATTCCTATCATTCACAATATCCTAAGCATGTCTATTTCAGGCTATTGGAGAGCTCACAGTAGCACTTTGCATTAGAAACTCACTATACGCTTTTGACGTTACCTCGTCACCTTTAAATGGGCGTACTTATCTAAGCTAAACAATTTCGATTCGGGTTAACGGAAAGAATACATGCCAGTCTTTCAGGATATCCTAAGCATGCCATTTCGGGCTATTAGAGAGCGCATAGGGGTATTGAATTAGAAAATCACCATACGCTTTTTCTTCTATGCCATTTACACCTTTAAATGGGTGTAGGATGGTCCTTAACTAAGCTAAACAATTTTGGTTAGGAGTGATGGAAATAACAGATTCCTATCTTTCAGAATATCCTAAGTATGTCCATTTCGGGCTATTAAAGAGCTCACAATAGCACTTTGAATTCGAAACTTATTATACACTTTCACAGCTATGCTGGTGCCTCGTCACCTTTAAAGTTTTCCTCCGTTTCAATGAAACTTCATTCAAATTTACGTTAATCGATTGTAATTTTTTACTTTACACTACATTTTTTGAAATTTTGTATTGCCACCATTTTTTTGTAATTTGGACAGGATGTACGCAGGTATAAAACCATATAATTGAATACCATACATTAGATGAGGTTGAATACATACATCATAGACTATTTTTTTCATGTTTGAAGTTTAAGAAGTTTCTAATAGCTTCCAAAGCATTTTACTGGCTTTGGAACAGTTGAATGTTTTTCTTCCCCTGGCCCCCCGTGCATGAAACTTTGCCACCAGCAGATTGCCCCCCCCCCCCTCCCCCACCCCCGTTTTGGGAAGGGTATTAGTGGCTCCCTGTCCTTCCCTCTTCCCTCCACGTAATATGTGGAAAACCAGTATATTGTCTACCTTCTATATATATATAATACGCTTAGGTTGGGCAAGCAAATTCGTCATTATGCACTAAAATGAAAGAGGGCGAGCGACCGACATTGTCAAACAAACGGGTGTGGCCTGTAACAATCAGTAACAATCGAAAAATTGCTTTAATAATGTTACCTCTTAGAGCGACTTGAAGAGTTTCAAAGTTGGTTCAGTAACAATCACTGCATGCACTCTGTATATATGATACGCTTAGGTTGGGCAAGCAAATTCATCATTATGCACTATAATGAAACGGGGGGAGGAGGCATGGGGAAAAATCAGACCATACAACTTGGTAGGCCGCAGGGGAGTCGGAGGAGGAAGCAGGGTGCACTCAGTCGGCACCATTTTCATTCCATACTGCCCACTACAGTATTTCGCTCAGGTATGCGGGAACCGGCTAGACCCACCGGGGGAACATCTAGTCGGTACTCGCCGGTATGTTACGCCGGGGAAACAGCTAGTTATTATTAATCTGGTACAGTTTTGGTATAATTCCTCCAAGTCTTTTTTTTTTAAGGGTGCTGTTACGGTCGTTGAATCTCCAATTTCCATCTAAATTTAATCCTAAATATTTTGCAGTTTTAACCTCTTTTATAGCCATACAACTATAAAACACCGTACAATCATGGTGTTAATGTTGTTATTTGTAGAACATACACTTGTGTAGGTATCGCTGCATTACTTACGAGGACAACAAATAGCTTTTGGCGAGGAAGAACGGCCTTCAATGCATAAACTTACCCTTAGACCGTTAAATTTAGAGATGGACAACGAGTCAAAACGGGCTTTACAATTGAGGAACACCGTCTGATTCCATAAGTCGTCTACGGACGCCGAGGCAAACAAGCATTTAAGCATGAAAGAAAACAATTCATAATGTTCTTCCTTTCGTAGGGAGATGACCACTGCAAAAAATACAAAAAAAATAATAATAAATAAAAAGAAAAAAAAGAAAACACACTTTCTTTCACTTATTTTAAAATTTTAATCAGCTGTGACATAACAGGGCGTAGACACCGTAATCCGAAGTGTGTCCGGTTGCCAATGTGGGTCACCCTAGTCGTCTCTTTCGACACACAAACTTACACACAAGCAGGAGCAACCTTATTTGTACATCCAAAGTCCAGGGAAAGGGTAGGGGAACTCTTTTTAATTTAAAGTTACGCTTGTGTCAACTTGAAATCACTGCCTAGCAAGGACCCTAGGCACATCCATCTGATTCCAACATTTTCACTAGAAAAATATCGGAAATTTCACGTCCTAAAAATACCAATTTCTTACCATTCTTCACCATTCATTTTTCTGTTAGCAAGAATTAATAGGGTTAGCAAGAATTTAACCCTATAAATTCTTGCCGTTAGTAATTTCTCTGCTTTATCCCCTGCTCCACACTAGTCAAACATTGGTGTAGGCATTAGTCTTGGAATCGATATAATTGGCAGTCTTATAATCCATGACAATAAGACAAAGAATTGCTCCTGACTAATCAGTTTTCCCAGTCGGTTCTGACCTCATTTTATTGACTGTTTTCGTTGCGAGACGGCAGGGCTAAAACCGCTGACATGATGGAATTTTGGATGATTTCTATACCACACGCCATGGCTGTTTGCTGTCACGTACATATCACGTGACTGGGCTAGTCCAATCAGACGGCCAAACAGCCGTTGTTCTCGTTCGTCATTGGCTAAATCATGGTGCAAACAGCAAACAGCAAACAGCAAACAGCAAACAGCCATTGCACATGGTTTAGCTAGTAGCTGTGAGAATGCAAAGGCGATCATTGGTAGCGTAACAAGCCCTTATAGTCTGTGGTGATCCCAGTGGAGTTGCTCTAGAAGGCAGTTTTATTTAGTTTTATTTTTAAGTTGAACTAACAGTCGTAGCCGGCTTCGCCCGGGTTTTTGTTTCGTCCAGTGCTTGGTTTGACAGGTAATTTCTTTTTTTTTTTCAATTCGTTGTTATTTCCCAGTTTTCGCTCAGTGTTGTCTTGGCGTTCATTGAGACAGGTAATTTGTCTCATGTCATACTCTCCCGTTACCCCATCCTCTTCTCTCCCTCCCCATCAGCCAACCTGTCCCTCTCCTTCCCTTCCCTCTTTGCTACACGTAGTTGAATTTGGACGGGTAGTTGAAAATACTCCCCCTTCCCCCTTTCCTGTCCGCTCTCCCTTCCCTCTCCCCCACCCTTTCCCCTTTCCCTCTCCCCTCCCTAACTCTTTTCCTACCTACCCGCTTTTCTCTTGAGCGAGCCGAACGCCTGGTTGCTGGTGGCATCTAGTGGCCGACGTTCACAGTCATCTACAACAATGCCTTTGCCAATCAACAATACACAACAATGACTGCTCGATACAATCAATTGTTTACTCCTCTTTGCTTTCACGTTTAGGTGTGAAACTTTGCTTGTAGTGTAAGATTAGTACTGTACATAGCGTTGATAACGTGGTTCAGTTTGACGTGGAAGATCGGTTAGGTTCTCTTTGCGAAATCGAATCGCATATATCACTAGTCAATCCCTACAACTGTTTTTTGTATATATTTTGCATCCTGTGTCGGAGAAAAAGAAAATGGCGTCGACGTATTTTCAACCTCTATGACGTCACGTACAACGTTCTCACGTGAAGAATTAAAGACAAGTAACCTACGGGGTGAGGGATTGTCTAACTGGAAAATGACGTAAATGGATGGTGGCATACACTACAACAATATAACGGAGAAACGTCTAACATAAAATTCGTATGATGGAAATTCATCTAACATCCCTGCATCACTTTCCATGCCGCGCTTGCTGCTGCTATACATGTAACACCAGAAACCGCAGCCGTATTATTGTCCAGTTAGACGATTGTCCATTAACGATATTTCGTTTAGATGATTTGCCAGATATTTTATTTATGCAGATATTAGACAATTAATGCACGGTGGTGACGTCACGCCAACACATCCCCATGCTAAAAGTGTAGCCGTTATATACGGTTAATCTGAAAACCCACACACGTGACCATGGGTTAATTTGATAACCCACCCTTTTTTTGATAACCCACACTTTTTTGGATAATTTAACACTTTTTCCGCGCTCTACACAACCACTGCTCTACCACGTGACATACTTTGCAAAACTACCATACACAACACAAATTCAACCAACATAAATAAGCACATTTGCAACCTGCGACATTTATCGTACTAACACGAAAAAAAAAAAATACCCTCGCGTAGGCTACTATGCTAGAACCCCACCCATGTAAGAATGGCCCAATCCGCCAACCTTTCGCTCCGACAGTACTAAAACTAGGCTACCGACACTTGTAAACACACCTAAATACACCTAAAAACGTACGATACTCAAGCGAACATCACATTTATAACCTGGCGACATTTTCCGCACTAACACGAAAAAAAAAACCACGCGTACGATGCTAGCCCCCTCCCCACCCCCATCCATTAATAAATAGTCCAAGCCGAACCCCCCGACAACCTTTCGTTCCGACGGAACGAAAACTAGCCTACTGACACCTTTTAAAACACACCTAAAAACCTACGAGACTCAAGCGAATAGCGCATTTTATACGCAATATCTTATTTAAAGTAATAAAGTAGAAAAAATACGGTTTTACCTTAAACACAAACGTCGGTGACTGGGACTGGATATAGGGACGTCCTCGCGTGCGTGAGACTTTCACAGACAGGAAGTTTAAACCGTAAGTTTGAGTTCAAGAATTTACGTCATGTTTCACAAATAAAATTTTCAAATAAATTTTTTTTTAGTCTCAAATAACTAAATATGTTGGCTCGACGTCACACCTTAGCATTAAAATACATATCCGTAAGTCTTTGTCGATTTACCGATCATAATTGCTCTTGAGCTCGAACGGCTAGTTCACTATCTCGGGGCTGGAGGGAGACACTCGTGGGCTTCGCCCACTCGTGATTCCCTCCACCCCCTCGATAGTGGACTAGCCGTTTCTCGCTCGCGAGTAATTATAATCGGTAAATCGACAAAGCCTCACGGATATCTACTACTTATCCCATTACACGAATTTCAGGTCAAATTTTCGTCAGGCGCCCCTACCAATACGTGGGATCAACCTTGAATTAGGAAAGGAGATGGTTTCTTCAAGCCAAGGTCGACTGGGATAGAAATCGCGTGTTTCGCCTCCCAGCTCCACGCAACTCTTTCAAAGGCTGACAAATTAATGCGCTAAATCGTGTGATGGTTAATCAACGGCCTGGAACCGGAAAGTGGGGTTCGATGCCTCTCGCCCAGACAGCTTTGTGCAAACAGCGGAGTATGAAGCGAGAATTCAGCAACTCGAATTACCAATAAATAGTTTATAGAACAAATATAAAGAAAAAAAAATGAAGCCCACCCACGGTTCAGTGGTTGTAGGAAAAAGTCCCAGAATTAAAGTCACATAAAAAAAGTCACAAATTAACTGTATTAAAATTATGCACTTCGGCGCTGATACCCGCCATTTTAGACATTCCATTTGAACAGCATCCCTTATTATGCGTTCACAAGCTGGAATTTATTGATTATGGGTATTACCTAGCGTACACTACCAGAATAAACCGTATATCGATCACACATCCGGTAGTGGTATTTCTAGCAGTACGCCATCAGAATTGGAGGGGGAGGGGGGCACGCTTCGCCGTGGAACGACAAATATTCTAAGGTCTTCCCAGTCAGACATGTCGGGAACTCACTTTCAGTATACGAGAAGACTGAAACTCCGGGAGTATACAATCAGAATTATTGGGGGAAGGGAGGAGGCCATGCTCTGCCCACAAACTATAAACATCCTAAGGCTTTTTCAGTCAGAAGTGCCGGAAACTCACTGCCAGAATATACAAAGAATGAAACTCCGGGAATGCGTAATGAGAACTGTGGGTGGAATGGGGCGCACTTCGGATGGAAACGATACACAGTATACGAAGGCCATGTAAATAGTTCACAGTATTCACGGTTCAGGCGTGATCCACCTTTCTCCCGTAGAAAGGACTTAAAGTTAAAGGAGGCCGTGATATTTGAAGAAGGATGACCTCCTACACCCCAATGGAATTTCGTAGTTGTTGTTGCAGTCTATGAATGGGCTCTTAAGTCTACACAGTTGGCGGTTTTACGGGAAACCAAACAAGGCAGTTGCCTAGGGCGGCAAGGTGGGGGGGGGGGGGGTAACAATTTTAACAAATCAAAAGTTTTTTTTAGATATAGATATTCTAGGTAATGGGTTTTTTCTTTATAAAATCCAAACTTTCCGCCAGTTAGGTATAGCGTGGGACTAACACTAGAGACTAGAAACGTTTCCAGAAATTGTCTAAAATGCGTTAGCTTCCGGATACTACTGGGGGAGCTCACAGCTCTCCCCCATACCTTCTTTTTCCCATTACCTTTGATCTAATCTTCCCGCCACTTAACACGTAACCAAAATCCAGAAATGGTCCCAAAATAGTATGAAAATGCGTTAGTTTCAGTCCCCCCCACTAGGGGGAGCTCAACGCACTCCCCACACTCCCTAGCTGAAAGGAAAGGGGTCGGCGAAGATTCGGAAAATTTCTTAGTGCCTAGGGGTGGCAAATGCGCAAAATCTCCACGCAACCCACAAATAAAGTTGGAACATTAGAAATGATTCCCAACAGTTGGTTTCACTGGCAGTTTCTAACAGAGGAAACTGATCCGAATAACGGCTGTGCAAATAACAATTCCCGTAAATACAGTTCGTGAAAGTGGCGGCGTCCAATGAATGTCGGTTGGGGTTGCCCCCGCTACGTCACACGACCCGAATATAAAAAAAAAATGCAAATCAGATTTGGCGCAAGCTTTTTTTTTTTTTTTCATTTTTTAAAGTTTTTTTCTTTTCACTGCTCGTGACATTCGTACACGTGGCCTACGGTGATATCGTCAAAACTCAAATACGGTCATAAAGGGTGGCGCTTGATAGGCTACAACCTAATCGAATACCTTTAACGGGAATTTTTCGCACTCAAAAATTTGGTTTCGGGTGCGGGGGTGGGGGGGGGGGATGGAATAAAGGAAATCGTAACTCAAAATGGGGATGCGAAAAGTTTAGCTAAGGAGTCCAGAAAGGTGGGGGGGATGGATGGATGATCTAGGTCCATCATAGACCTGCAAAACAATTCTTTCGTCAAAATTCTAATAACTTTAATTACAACGCTTAAAATAATTCAGAATTTTTTCAACTGTGGTAAATGCGTCGTTTGTTTAGTTTTATCAAATTGTACCTTTAACTTGGGGGTATCGAGTGCTCTGTCTGTACGTTTGTTGGGACGATGACTTTCGAGTGAAAATGCCACGAAATGGAAGAAATTATGGTTACATCTGCCAACCACATCCCTGAGCCACCAATAATTTTTGGGATGAAATTAAATGATAACCAGCCGGAACAAATTAAATGAAACCGTAGGATGGTATTTTACTTGAAACTGGTCATCCATGTGTTACCTATCTTTGTGGATTTTGCGAAAGCCTTCCATTCTGTGACCCATAATTCATGTTACAAACTCAAAAGTGTCGATGGCTCCGCCACGTTTTTGACTAGATTCGGGATTTTTTTTTTGTGTATGAGAACGCAAACCGTCTGTCTGGGTTCTATCTCTGGTGACAAGAGTGTCACAGTGGAGTGCCTCGAGGATCTGTCTTGGGCCCACTGCTTTTTGTTCTGTACATCAAATTGCAGCAGCAGAGATGTCAAAATGCCAAAGGTTATAGATGACTTTAACTTGTACAGGTGTAGTGTATCCACAAATGAGCACCTTGACCTTACAAATTCCGTCGCTGAGCTCGTGGCTTGGTCCAAGACCTATGGCAAAAGCCAGTTGCTGCAAATAAATGCTACGTCATGCCACTTGGAAAACAAATAAATTGTTTGAATACGTCATCATGGGCGATAAACTTAAATCATGTTTTTTACACTGAAGATCTCATGAGTTATTTTTTTCTAGTGATATGAAATCTGAAAAATCTGAAATCAAAAAGTTGGGTAAACAGCGCTGTCATCCTCAGAAGGTGCTTGTGGAACATAATGTTGCTATTTTGGTTTGGGCTTTTGTTGTTTACGTCCGACCTTTTGGAGTACACTTGCCAGGTCTGGTCGTCTCATCTAATCAAGAACATTCATCATGTCGAGTCATGCCGGGAAGCCCTCATGTGGGCGTGGAAGCTACATCGAAGATGCAATAAAACACATCCCGTTTATCCAATTAGCATGCTGTTTTCGGCGATCACGTTGGCTGGGCCATGTGCATAATTCCCGAATTGAAACCAAACGTCTATTTCTCACAGGAACAAAGTTAAGTTTTATATCTGGGGTTGATGGGGGTAGGGCACCCCAATACAAGACCATGGTTGGACCCCATCTTCGGGACGAAACAAGGTCCTGTGGTGTAATCCCAATGCTGTCAGGCTTTTGGCGGGGTGCAAGGAACAGTGATTCACAGTGATGGCTATGGCAAGTGAGTGCGCTGCGGATAGTGTTGGTTTATTTCTGTCCGTGACTGTGGAAGTAGTATTATGGCCCTGTGATTGTAATTCTTGTAGTTCTGGCAGTTTAAGTTTAGGTTCTGTAGTAGGGCACGTGACGAAAGGCCGAGGCCCTTGGAATAAATACAAAACAATACAATGTCAAAGATTCCTGGGTTTTCCGCTTAGATTTCTCCAGCTAAGTTTTCCCTCTCGTCTTGTACAAAGAGGCAAACAACCAGGTTTCGATTTGGCTTCCTTAAGTAAATAACAACAACAGTTTTCAGTTGATGCCATAGGGGTTGCGTAGCTGAGTGGCTTTGTTGCCTAATGAAAATGCTTAAAACAATATAATATTACTGAATGTGGACTTTGGAACCTCGTAAACCCTGAGTGAACTACTTGTCCGAATTTCACAGTTTTAGTGTGTATTTCCCGAGCCTTTAAAGGGACAGACTTTGATTTTGGTGTTCACAACGTTGTTGAGCGTTATTGTAGGTTACGTTAGGTTAGGTCAGTTGCCTTGGCTCGAATTTTATCAGGTCAGTCTCATGCTGTTGGCCAACCATTTGAATCTCTTAAAAAAGTTAGCATTTGGCGCCCTTTTGGTTATTGGCGTAACTATGACAATAGGGGCTCGTTGACCAACAATTTATGGGTGCTCCACTCAAAAAACAGCAATTGCAAAGAATCGGTGGCGCTCCCAGCAATTTTGATTCTGAAGGGCAAAAACAAAACATAGCTTAGAAGGGAGGGGGAGCTTTAAGTCTCTTAGAACCTTGCAAAACAACCCATTTTCAGCAGTTTTAGCACCTTTGAAACGTTAAAATAAGCCAGATTTTAAAAAATTTTTAGTGAATGTCTTATTTGTCTACTTTTACCAAATTTTACTATCAGTTTCGGGTCGGGCTGACTCCCCCCCCCCTCGGTTGGGTGCGCCACTGGAAGGTATCCAAACATAATATAAACTTCAGTATTGAGCACTGGGCAATGAGGATTATATGGAAAGTATGGACCCAGCACCACCCCAAGAGAACAGAGACGGTATGGTGCTGGACAACCCTCTCCAATGTCGGTCGCCACTCGCCATTTGGCAAATGGAAATCAGTAGTTGGCGACCTGAAATTTAGCATTACTCGCCAATATGGCGACTAGCAATAGAGAATGACACTCAAAGAGCGATACTTCGGGAACCGTACAAGTTAGAGACGAACGGTTTGCGGCGTTATGCTCAGATTTATAAGGGCTACATAACTGCTTTATCTTCATTAATACTGGAGTTAAAGAGAATTCTAAAATTTCGTAAATGCATGAATTAAAAAAAAACCATGCATCGTGCAAGATGTCATTGGTATGTGGCGAGTAGAAATTGTGAAATGGCGAGTGCTTTGTAAGGTCTACTGGCCAAGTTGCAACTGCTGTTGGCTTCACATTCGAGAGTGTTGGTGCTGGGTGCAAAAACAAAACATTTTACAGTATTCTGGCATTGCAATATTTTTTTCACGTGGGTCGCCAGTAAGGACCCATTATGCCAAGGGTCCTTTGACCTTGTCGACCCCAGAAGCGAAGCACGTACCTCACTGCTTTAAGTTATTAAATTGTCACTCTTGTGAGACTTGTATCACTTGACTCGCATTAGAAAACACCAAGGTTACGAGTTCCTCAGCTCTTTAACACCGAACAAAACCTCTTCATTTTTTTTTGTCCACAACGTCCTTGTCACCTTGACCAACGATGGTATAATTTTTTATTTTTTTACTACCCATCAAATTTGGTTACTATAGTAACCTTCGTTCCCACCTTATTTTGTTTAGCTTGGGATTATTTTATTACCAATACAAATAAGTCCAAGGACGGGCAGGTCCTTATTCTAAAATCACTTTGTGAACATAATGAATAATAAAAAAGTAGGATGCTTTCTTTAGCTAGTTGCTAAGGCACGAAGTCGGGTGGGTAACAAAAACGTTATGACACGGGCGGTTTGGAACCACATTCCATCATGTTTATTATGCAATCCTTTTTTAATTCTATAAGGTAGTTTGTTGATGGCAACATTACGTCATGGAAATTTGCGAGAGCTAGTTAATATTCATCAAACGTATTGATGAGCAGATGGTAATGAAAATTCTACGACACTCAGCAGCTTTCCTACTAACCCAGTCCGGAGCGAGCCGGTTAGAGCTGACCCACCTGCCAAAATTTAAAGTCATCACTGTAAATACCAGTGGTCAGGACCACATTTTTTACCATCTTTTGACCTCTGGCTTGTTTACCTGTTACGTTGAAGGGTTGGGTGGGGAATAAATTAAAACCCTAAAAACAGACAACTTAGAACAACAATTTTTTGTAAGTTAGCTTAGCCGACCGGTTATTTCCGGCTTTTGTTTACAATATTTTGAAACACGGTTGAGTGGACCAATAATTGTTTTTCTTTTTTTTTTTGGCCATTTGTTAACGGAACCCGCTCACACTCACGACATAAAACGGTTTCAGTTGCCGTTAGTGGAATCCACCCCAAAACAAAACTGTTATAAGAGAAGCCGCCAAGTTTCCAAAAAGGGTCGGCCTTTGAAAGTAGTGATAGCATCCAACCAGTCAAAGGCCACCAAGGCTCATCCTACTAGCCAAGTTAATCGTACCGACTAGTAGTTCGAAAGTTAAATGAAAACTGGAAGAATGCTACTGGCGTTTTCATTTTATTATTCGGTGCGATTAACTTGGCTAATAGAATTAACCTCGGCAGCCTTTCCCTGGTTGGATGATATCACTACTTTCAAAGGCCGACCCTTTTTGAAAACTTGGTGCCTTATCTTATACCAGATTTGGTTTTGGGGTGGGTATCACAACTTTCATAGGACTGTGAATATACAAAAGGTCATACGTCTTATCGTCACCTCTACATTTTTTCTGGAGGAACTTTATGCCTATAAATTTTCTCATTCATAATTTTCACGTTTGCCACTGTCCACTTAGGCGTTACATCAGACAATTGATCGGTTTGGTTTATTGTATGTCCGTGCTTCACATGCTTAAGTATGTTCAATCCCATTTTTGAGCACACTGGCTAACAAAGGCTGATTTTCGTTCGCTTCGCTCACTCAATCAGCGCATCCCCATTCAGTTGCGTGTCGTTGAAGCAAATAGTTCAATAATTGCAAGAATAGTTATTTTGTTAAAACTCGAGTGAATTGTTGCGACACAATTAAGTACTGAAACATTTAACATTTAAGCATGTAATAATATACTGTTGGATAACAATACAAACAATGGTTACAGCAATAATTCTGCATTTACGCGCCACTTCAGGGCCACGTGCTTCTAGCTGCAACCCCCATTTTGCAAAATGGCACTCCCCCGTACGTCTATCTACATAAGTCTGACAAAATTTAGACATGCGAACTTACCCTAACGAGCTGTAGACGTGTCTTTATACCCTGCGAGAATTAACATGGGAGCCCTGACCTTAGCTAGTAGTCTACTAGCTAGCAAGCCAATAACACAAATCAACGTTATTGAGGGCACGTTTTCTCCACATAGGACACCTTCCCACATTTTAATGTTGTGGTTTTCTTCGTTACTAGACCCAAGACACCTGATTCCAATGATTTGCATAGGTTTCTACCGCATGGAGAATTTACACCAATGTGCTGAAATCATGTAGAAGATCGTTACAGTTAGAAGATACAGTCTGCTAGTGAACCGCCATCTCACAATAATTACACTCTAACAGTTAGGCTATAACAATTAAGCTCCATCAACAATAAATCATCGACTTGGCGGCGACACACTAGCGTGTGTCTAGATGTGTTGAACAAACATGTGCAAATTTTGGAAAGCTATCGTCTTACATTAAAAAGCGAAGTTTCACAGCAAAACGAATTTCAATTTGAATTTATTTCTTAGAGCCTGGACCAATAGTCATGTGCTCTCTTACAAGGACTAGGTAACAACTAAACTTGAAAGATTCAAAAGAAAACAAATTTTCAGACCAAAAGCATATAGTATGAGGACGAAACGAGGACGAATACCGAAAAAAAAAAAACAATGAAAATGGGAAAATGTATTTATCCTTTTGCCAGCAAAAAGTTGAAACTGGCACATCGTTGCCTCGACTAACAATTTGCTTTAGCGGCACGTAAGTTAAATGACGTCATGCACGAATGATAGATTTTACATTTTCACACCATACGGATTGCTCAAGCCAAAGCGAAAGACCGGGGGGGGGGATGATTGTTTGGGATGGAGACCATATCAATTTGGGCCAAATTTCGCATAAAGGGGAGAGGAAGTATTTAATTCAACTTGTCATCCGAATTCAATTCAACTACGCGTAGAAAAAGGGAGAAGGTGAGACGGGTAAAGTGGACATGAAGGGAAGGGCGGCGGGAGGGAGAGTATGGGAGAAAAGGGGGAAGGCGACGATTGGAGGAAAGGGGAAGTATCACAGAAAGAAAAATTGCCTGTCGCGGTCAACGTTTAAGCAACACCAAACGAAAACTGGGAAACATCCATGGGCCGAAACAAAACCTCCGGACGAAGCTGGGTACGATTGCTAGTAAAATAGTAAACACCTCAACATAGCACTATGATGTTGTGCAGTGCTATTGTATGTTAGGGACCAGTCATTATTTATCTCCCGGGGGGGAGGGGGGAGGGCAGAGGAAATTAGGGAGGTCTTGGATTTCTTTGGACCATATCGAGGGGGGTGGGAAGTCGTACATTTTTTTGGTCATGAAGGGGGTTCACACACAAGAAAACACCGACCAGACTGGAGGAAAGAGCCATTTTTGCAATCAAAATTTCTGAAAACACCTCGGCTTCCAACCCTCCATGGTATGAGTATTTACCTCCTGGTTCATCGGCTTCTTTTGTCTTTCAGGTGCTGATATGTTCGGTGTGTGGGTCTTCTGTCTTTCAGGTTGTGATATGTTGAGGATGTGGGTCTTCTGCCTTTCAGGTATTGGTATGTGTGGGGTGTGGGTCTTCTGTCTTTCAGGTGTTGGTGTGTTGAGGGTGTGGGTCTTCCGTCTTTCAGGTGTTGGTATGTTGGGGGTTTGGGTCTTCTGTCTTTCAGGTGCTGACTAATATGTTGGGGGTGTGGCTCTTCAGTCTTTCGCGTGTTGGTATGTTAGGGGTGTGGGTCATCTGTTTTTCAGGTGTTGGTATGTTGGGGTGTGGGTCTTCTGTCTTTCAGATGTTGGGGTGTGGGTCTTTCGTGTTTCAGGTGTTGGTATGTTGGGTGTGGGTCTTCCATCTTTCAGGTGGTGATATGTTGGGGTTGTGGATCTTCTGTCTTTCAGGTGTTGGTATTTTGGGGTGGGGGTCTTCTGTCTTCAGAGGTGTTGGGGTGTGGGTCTTCTGTCTATCAGGTGTTGGTATGTTGGGGCTAAGGGTTTTCCATCTTTCAAGTGGTAATATGTTGGGGGTGTGGGTCTTCTGTTTTTCAGGTGTTGGTATTTTGGGGTGGGGGATCTTCTGTCTTTCAGAGGTGTTGGGGTGTGGGTCTTCTGTCTTTCAGGTGTTGGCATGTTGGGGTTGAGGGTCTTTCAGGTAGTGATATATTGGGGTGTGGGTCTTCTGTATTTCAGGTGCTGACATGTTGGGGGCGTGGGCATACAAGCAAACAGTGCGTTCCATCATACTTATTACTTATTGTATGAAACTCGACATATGATCGGTATACTGAACATCGGTGTTTTACAGAATATTTTTAACCGAACGTATCTTTTCGTTAAAAAACCCCAATATACCAACACCTGAATGGCACGTTTTCCTTACAACTAGTGGTAACTTGTCGGTGCGAGTGCTACTTACTTAATTTGGCTGCAGCATATCAACTACGGACAGTCTCAATAGGCAAACGAAAAGTGCTTTTTTTGGGAGGGATGGTGTCACAATAGTTTTGTTTTGGACCTTGAGTGGGAGGGGGAGATCAAGATTTTTTCAGGGGGTCGAAGGGGGATAGGGGGAAATCAACGAAAATTTAGTGGTCAGATTTTCATTTTCTCCACCCCCCCCCCCTTCCCCACCACCATAGATAATCCAGTCCCTAACGAGCTGTAAACATGTATTTATACCCTATGGCAGTTCAACATTGGAGCCGTGACCTTAGCCAGTAGTAGCTAGAAAACTAGCCAGTAACCCAAATCATCGTTGTTGAGGGCACTTTTTCTCCATAAAGGATGCGTTTCCACACTTTAATGTTGAGGTTTTCATCGTTACTGGAATTAACACACCTGATTCCACGATTTGTAAAGATTACTAACGCATGGGGAATTTTCACCAGTAAGCTGAAATCAGTCATAAGCGTGTAACAGTTAAAAGACAGTTTGCTAGTGAGCCGCCTTTTTACATCTGACAACAATTAAGCGCCGACAACAATTAAATCTCGCCTACTAGGCGGCGGTACCCTAGCGTGTGTCTTCTAGATATATTGATGTCATGCAATACAAATGCAATGCAAAAAAAAAAAATAATAAAACAAAAGCTTCCGATTCCACACCCCCCCCCCCCCATACACACACACACACACACACACTCAGGGAGCGTATAGCACTCCTCCAGATTCCATCTGTGAGACAGGTGATATTAGGGGCAATAGCTAAACGTTGATGGCCTGCAAGGCGTCTCATTTATTCCCAAGATGGCGCAGCTTTCCAGTCCGACTGTGGGATTCTATAAAAATAACCAAACTCAGAAGCGATCAATTTTCCGTTTTGAACTGCCACCAACTTTAATTTTTTTGGAATGACAAGTTCCGTGAATAAAGTTGCACTGTGGAATATGGCAGTGCGTTCAACTCTTTTTTTGTTGTTGATAACAAGTTGTGCTGGCCGATAACAAACCTATACGTCATGAAAAAAATACCGGGTCGTCTTCAAGTTCAAGGCTTACCCCGGCTGTCGTCATGTTTATTAAATTATTTTGCGTCATTCCGGCCGGTAATTTTTAATTCAAAAGTCAAGTTTAAATCAAGAACACAGCGACAAACAAAACTCCTTCATTCATGGTGTGTAGTTTCCAAGTAGCACAGTACACAGATAATGAATCATTAATATTATCAACATTATTTTTTTTTAATCGAAGTTTCGTCCCAACTTGACGGAGTCTTGAATTCGTGGTGCTCAAGGTGAAAAAAAAAAAGTACTGGACAAAAAAATCTGATGATACCAAACAAATTGTTTAAAAAAAAAAAACAGGAAGAACAAATCTTTAAAAAAAAAAAAAGAACTAAAGAAAAACTGCGGGGGAAAAAAAGTTCGGTGGAAAAATTTAAATAGAAAGTCGTCGAAATAAAAAAGATAAGCTGCACAATTAAAAGAGATTACACAATTTTATTTTCAGGAATACAAGATTTCAAATTGTTCACTTGTTTCCCGAGTTTCTCTGCTCGTAGCCATCCCTAAAGGGACCAGTCATTATTTATTTTCCGGAGGAGGGGGGGGGGGGGGGGCATAAATCTTTGAGGTCCACACAACACACAAAAAACACTGGCCAAGGCTAGACGAAAAGTCGATTTTCGACCTAAAAAATGACGCTTTCCGCAGTCAAACTTTCTAAAAACGCATTAGCTTCCCGGAATTGCCCCCCCCCC
>JAHWFP010131726.1:0-16168 GCA_023313725.1 Lithobius niger | reverse complement strand
ACCCCCCCCCCCTCCGAACCCACGCAGCTCCTTGCACCCCCCCCCCCACATCCCCCTCCCTACACTCCCCCACTGTGGGGTCAGAATACCTCTGCACCCCGGCACTCATGGTGTTTGGTCTTAGGAAAGTAAATCGTCTGCACCACGATCTGGTGTGATCCTGACCCGACCACTGTGCACTGACGTATGAATGTGTCGTCTTATGAAATTATCAAGGGTACTCCACCCCTTCTCAAGTCAGCATTCAGTAAGCAAGCAAGCTCCAGCCGTAAGCTACTAACCTAGATTGTTCCTGCCAACTTTGAAATAACTTATCTAGCTACAGCGCACCGTGAAATTGTTACTAGCAATTCTAGTTCATTTTACCGAGGTATCAACGCTTGCGCATGCAGTGCTTGTTGCTGTTCACTTAAAAAACAATTCAACTCTGCTCTGGAAGGCAGCATCAACGAAGTAAATGCGCCTTTCCATCGTATCAGGCTGCCAATTTCGAGGGACCTCTAAATTAACTACCTATCGTCGTTTGGTTAAAGTTGTCTGCTTTTAGCTGAAACACGGATTGATTCAACGAAAGTCCAAAAGTCAAAACACGTTGCCCGCCAACACTGCCACATTCCACGCGAACAGACACAGTTTGTAAGGTAGCAATGATAGGCGACGTGCAACGCAATTGTAGTTCAGTTTTAACGACAGACTCAGGGTGGAATTGGTCAGCTTTGCCACCACAATACTGCTCAAAAAACCGATAGGAATAGAAGTGCGGCTGGTGTGATAAGTAGCACCGATTTTCTACGGGAGAGGTGAAAATGCAGTGGTTGGGTATTGAGGCTAGGGAGGATTGTGAGTAGAAAGTGTGTGAAGGTGGGATAAGGGGGATTTGGGGAGGGAAGGATGGTATGGACTGGAAAAGGGGGATTAATTGGAAGTGGAGAAAGGTGCTAGGCTAGGTATCGGGAGGAGCAGAGGAAAATTGGGTGGGAGGGCTGCTTAGGGATGATTGGGGAAGTGCTTTGTTGATCAGAGCGAGGGGGGTCCTTGATACTAGGGAGTTGGTTTGGAAGGGCGAGGGGAAGACGATGATCATGTGACGTGTAATATCTGCGGAGAGGCAGCGGAGGTAACGTTGGTATGGTGCATGTACTGGTGGAGTGCTGGCCCTGTTGGAGGCTGGAGGACCTTTCGGTGAGGGAGGAATGGGTGGAGGGAGGACGGGGAAGAAGAGGCTGTCCGGTCCGGTGACTTCTGGAATGGAGATATAATTCCAGGGGAGTGAGGAGGGGGAAGGGCATTCTCCTGTGGTGGTGGTGGACGTCTTGAGTTTGTGGCCTTGGGCGCACCCAGCTTCAAAAGGGTGACCTGCCAGCATCATCATGATCGTCATCATTGGGGACTTTGGAAACCTAGTCGATTAGCCTTTACCGTCACCGCTTGTTCAGATGGCAGCACCTACCAAGGCTACCAAAATTGATTTTAGTCGATTTTGATTTCTTAGCCGATTTTGATTTCTTGCTCGATAATTGGGTTGTTGGTGCACTAGTAGGACGTGTGCTTCGTAATTATTAGATGTGATTTAAACGTACTTGTTGACAACAAATCATTTCTTTCCACGAGATGTCGTGAATAGCACCGACTTAACGTACATGCGTTTATTTTTTTTTTCCGAAAAAAAAAAAACATTCAATCAAAAAACGCAAAAAGATATCACATCTAAAAAATTCACGAGTCATTTAGACTGCAGGGACCGAAAATAATTTAGCGCCGGAAGGGGGGGGGGTGTGGCGGAAAGCGGTATGAGTCGTGGATTTTTTAGATTATCTCAGTGGTGTGGGGGGGGGGTCATACATTTTTAGTCCCTGTCATGGGGGGGGGGAGAGGGAGTCACAAAAACAAACACTGACCGAACTAGAAGAAAAAGTCATTTGTTTTAAACTAACCTGTAACGCTGCATTCGGTTATAGCGAAGAATACATGTGGAACATGAACACATCAAAGTTCAAGATGTAAAAACACGTATAACATTCAATCAAAACTAACATTTTCTCATATTATACCGTTTAGCAGACGACGCAAAGCAGACGACAGGAAAATACGACTTGCAGTGACCAAAATACGACTTGCAGCGAAACCAAAATTTTTTTTCAGTAACGTAATAGAAATTCTCCTCGTTTTCAATGTACAAATAAAATACTAATATTATTATTTTATTTTTACATTAATACAATGTGCACTTTAAATCTTTGCTATCCATTTTTTTATGCCATATCCGGTTTTAGCTTCCAGTGACGTCAAACAAAATGGCGCGCTCCATGTATGAAGTCCGATGGGCAATGCAGAAATGTTTGGGGAGATGGAAATTAACTAAACTAACGCGAAGACTTAATCGACAGATCGTTAATGTTCGCAAGAAAAGTACGCAGATCTCAGATGCACCGGAGTTTTCATTAGACAGGTTGTTACATGATGCATTTTAAACAACTTTTAGCCTACGTATACGTTTGCATTACCGTGTGTCTATCCCAAACCACTAAGAAACATGCATAAAACGTTGGGTAATTGTTTGGAAACCTTACTTTTCACGCTATTGACTTAATTCACCTACCTATCGATTCCTTTCGTCGTTAGGGTTCCAAAAACCATAACGAAAACGTGTGCAAACGTTTTTTTATTTTAAAGAAATTATTAAAACACGCTAAAACGCTACGCACAACAAGCTAGAAGCGGCAGCTATTCTATGCGATGATTCCGTAACTAACCTGATTTCAACCAGAACGTTACTAAACGAAAATTATCTCATTCCTAGGTATACGGTGATATTTGTGGCCGGATTTACAGTCCGCAGGGGCGCGCTTCGCGCGCATTATCATATACATCGAGAATTGGTGTAATCAGAAATAGTATGACGCAAGCATTTGTGAAACAAGGAACAAATTATGCTACTTCCTTGTTTCACAAATGCTTGCGTCATACTTTTTCTGATTACACCAATTCTCGATGTATATAATAATGCGCGCGAAGCGCGCCCCTGCGGTCTGTGATTCCGGCCGCAAATATCGTTATACACCAACCAATTTTTCGTCTGCTTCAGCCATTTCGTCTGCTACCGAAACGAGATAATTTAGATAATTTCCGTATACTCAGGGGCACGGAATCAGGTTTTCTTGTTGCCCATCCACCTCGCAGCATCGCGATGACGGAACGACAGTTGTGCGTAGCGTTTTAGCGTGTTTTAATAATTTTTTTTAAATAAAAAAGCGTTTGCACACGTTTTCGTTATGATTTTCGGAACCCTAACGACGAAAGGAATCGATAGGTAGGTGAATAAGGTCGATAGCGTGAAAAGTAAGGTTTCCAAACAATTACCAAACGTTGTTTGGCACTCTCCAGGATTTTCACACGTTTAGGAAGAACAAAGTATTGTTTTATGCTTGAATTTTACTGTGATGTCCAATACCCCGGTGAAGTCCGAATAAACCAGGAAGGTACGATACCGGTTTATTCGATCACGAAAAATAAATACCTTGGTTCCCACAAGCGCTTGCGTTTATAATTTAGGTCTGCTTCAACCCAATTCATTGTTATAAGGGCATTCTTCCATACAGGTTCCAAGCATGCTTGTCGGCCTACCTAGATACTCTGGCGTATTAGTTTTTTGTTGTAGTTTCTGATGATGTATGTTTAGTCGCAGCGAGTGAGGCATGTAAGTTGGAAAAAAAAACTGACCATCATTTTCGTGAACAGCGACCTTGATTTACCCTTTACACCAATAGGGATAGTACAAATACCTCGTCAGCAGAAGACTTGGAGAACAACTCACCTGTAAATGGCATCCGCAGCATAAGAGATAATCGTGGGCCTCCTAAATAAAGAGGGCCACAGACGCGTCAAATTGGAATCGTTCTCGATTGAATTCGATCCAGCTAGAATAGTGCATACAATTATGTAGACTGTAGTTCACACGTTTCTTGCTGCCTGACCAAGATAGGAGGACTGAAAATATTTGATTTTGGGTAATGCCTATAGAAAATTCGCAATACTGATGTGATGAGTATTGACATTTTTTTGAGTTTGAGCGTTATTTGTTTACTCGATATTTCTATCGCTCAAAGTATCGGTCAAATTCTTTACGTAAATAGCCAGCACAAACTACGCACACATCAGTGAGCTCCTGTAGACTGTGTGTTGTTTAGAGCGGCTCCTTGCCGTTTCGGTATTGAGGTCCACATTCTCTTTATTTATGACATTTTTCTTCAACTGGAGGTGCTGATGTTCAGTCTTCTTTTAAACTGCTGTTTAGCAACAAACAAAATGCCGATTCCTTCTTTAGTTCTACTTTTCAAGCGGTAAACATAGGATGCAGAATTAAACACCACAACACAAGTCACTCGTCTACCAGTTTCCTTGTCTTACTTGAATTTTCGGTGGAATAAGAACGTTCACCTTCATCAGAAGTGTCAGTACGAACACGAAAACTATCAATCCATTTTGTTAGGTTAAGTTAGGGAGGTTCAAATTCGAACTTGTCTAACAAAATGAGTTGGTAGTTTTCATGTTCTTGCACGGTATTACGTTTTTGCAGGACGGTACGGTACGGTTTTGAAAACGGCGGTCTACGGTAATTTAGGAAATAATTTTGCGTATTATCCACTTGAGCACAAAAGAATCAAATACGGCTCTTTGCCTTTAAATTTTTTTACTAATAGCGGGTCTTTGCTTTCATCTTGATTGGACGTTATTATGACATCGACAACACAAACACACTTGGGACACACTTGTTACTGAAGAGCTGCTCCCCCCCCCCCACACCCCCTTCCGAAGTGTGGGCACTTCATCTGCCTAGCAGTGGGATCAGATTTCACTCCCTCGTGCAAATTTCACACCTCCGTATCGGCGCCTATTTGTGCGAATTCAGTTTAAAGAATTGCTGCCATCAAAAAGAGAGTAAAGCTGGTTCGTGAATGGTCACCAGCATCATGGCATTACCGCTGCTACGGCAATACCGTGGTACTAAAATAGGAACGATACTGATACCGTAATTTTTTTTACCGTCAATACCATGAGTACCGATTTACTGACACTTCTAATGAAGGGGTACATTTCTTATTCCACCGAAAATTCAAGTAGATGAATGACTGGTTTGTATTGTGGTGTTGTGTTTTTCTCAATTCTTTTTTTAATAGTTGAAATTTGGGTGTTATCTTCAATTTTGAGATTGTTTGGATCGTCAAGGTATGGGCAATTTTGGATTCAAGATGGCAGACACTACATAACTGTCTAACTAGGCTATTGAGTTGAGTGGAAAAACCAAATAGTAATTCTGAATGTACCGGACTTGCAGTCCAACAATGTGACAGTGCAGTACAATTTTGCACCGGACCCAACATTAGAAAATTCGAACGTGATGTATGTAAAATAGATTGGTCAGTGATTACGTACATTGTTAGGGTTTGTGGTCAACGGCCGTTAAATTAATTTACTGATTGTGTATATTTTAGTAAAACTACCAGATGGGAAAGTGTTGTTGGCTTAGAAGTCCATGCCCAAATTGCAGCTAATAGCAAGTTATTTTCTGGAGCTGGAACTAAGTTTATGGCACCGGTCAATTCGCAAGTGTCTTTTTTTGATGCCGCACTGCCAGGTACATTACCGGTAAGTGAAAATGGGAATGGATGGCTCACCGCCCCACACTTTACCGATCTGAAACAGGTATCTCGGTGAAAAATATAAGAACGTTTTTTTGTAAAGTTGTTTCTCAAACCCCATCACGTGAAGGTGACAATTTTTGGTTAAACTGGTACCGTCTTCTCATGGGTACCATCTCTTGTTGAAGCGAGGAAGGAATTTTGTTTTTCAGGCCAAGTCCGACTGCGTTAGAAGTTGTGTGTCTTGCATTCTGGCTCTACGTCAGTACTCGTGCGTGCCCATAAGTTAATGCCTCTTGTCTAGGGGTGCCACGATACAAACATTTTTTATCCCGATAAAACTTGTGAAATTATAGCGATAATCGATAATATCTCGATAAAACAAATTTTGAGGCTGGTGTAATCATTTTAATTTTGTTAATTAAAAAAAAACCTAAAGCCTACAGTGCAACCCTCACATAGTGAACTGAGTGGCATTCCCATTTGACCAGTAGACATGAAAATGCACTTGCATATTATTTCCTCACCATATAGGAACAATTTAGCAGTTATGCGGCTACTTTAAGCTAAATATTGTTTGCATTAAACTAACTCGCCAATCAGCTAAAGTGGCTAGCACCAGTATTGCACAATTTGTTGGAGAGCCCTTGCAATTCCTCACGCAACGCCGCAAACCGCTTTTTTCTAGCTTTCACGGTTTCCGAGATACGACAAGTTAAATATTGAGGTTTGCACGATAATTCGATAAATCAGAAAAATGTGCGATACTATATTCGAAGAAAATGTTTATCGCGATATTATCGAATTATCGATTATCGTGCCATCCCTACTCTTGGCATTGCTCTGGTAAAATAATATTTTGGCGATTTAAATGAACTGTCCTGGAGCCAGGAGGCTAAATCCGCAGCTTCTCTCCCCAACGACCTTACGACAAAAAGTGGAATACAAACTTAGTTGCAGTATGTAAACTCCAATATCCTACGGGCGTGCATGGATTTATACGCTCCTGATAAAAACTTACAGTTCATATGTTTCTAACCGAGTCTAATATATCCCGTACTAACTCCTAAAGCGTTCAGAAAAGTTACTGATTCAGGAAACTGGTAAGAAAACCATAACATCGCAACCTACTGTTTGTTGATGTGTGCAAAATGTGGGTCAGTACCTCTTTTTTGAATTGCTTGTATTATGAATTCAAGTAGCAGTCGTACGTTAATGTTGTCTGCATTGAAAATCTGTAAAAGCTGTACCGAACACTAATTTTTCAGCCGAATCGAACGGAACAAAACTTTAAATAGGCTGAGCCCCGAAGACTTCCAAACCGAACAAAAATGTATCAAACCAATGAAGCTTTACAATAAAGTGTAAAACAGCTCAGTTCATATATTTTTCAAAATACAAGTTTCTTAACAAATGCAGGTACATTGACATGCACTTATGAGTGCACAGATATGGAAACTCAATTTAAGCATAAAGGAATCTCTTGTAATTTTACATTTTCCTCTCATATTTTTTAAGCGGTTAGAGTTAAGACTTATGATTTGGACCATCAGAAAAATGGTGAGTAAACCTTCAAACTGTAGTATTCAAACATCAAATTCTGTCACGTAGAAGTGAAAATGTGTTCGGTTCGGTATTTGAAAGGTCGTACACCGAAGAACTGAACACCCTCCGTTCGGCCATGTTCGGTTCAATTTGGTACAGCCTTAGTTAATATTGTAAGTAATTGCCACATTTTTTTCTGTAGGTGCTGAACAGGAGCTGTGTTGAAGCTGTTGTCCTGACTGCTTTGGCTCTTAATTGCACTGTTAATAAGGTGTCACTCTTTGACCGAAAGCACTACTTTTACGCCGATTTGCCAGTAAGATTGTTATTCTGATCCAGTGAATTGATTTGTTGCGTATGCTGTGTATAATACGGAAATCATAAAATTTAGGGGCGATAATTACTCCATTCCGTTGATATGGCCCACATTAACGTAGGGCCGGAAATATTTAACACTACCAGTTTTGGAAATACCACATCGTCTACTATGGTGTGGGAGCAGACATAGCCCAAGAAATTATGTCGTTAAATGATCTGCTGCTTGCTTGTCTTATCATGGCTGTGCATTTGCTGGGGGCGACGTAGTGTCTGTAGGTGACACGGTAAATTATTGCTCTAAAAAAAAAATTTGCTGTTTTTAAAGTGTTTGATATGCAGAGAAAAAAAATGGATAAATTCTGGTAGTAAGCTGGCCTTTCTTAAAATCAAGAGCTCTGCTCTCTCCCATTAGATCTCCAGCTGACTGTTTCTCCCTTGCTAGGGCTCGTCAGCAGAGCATATCGGTACCGACACAGATATCCAAAAGTTAAGCCCTCATTTTTTTTTATCAAAGGTGTAGCTTTCTTCAAAAGTCCAATAATTTCCTAAGCAAGACGCCGCAGACCGCACGTCTTCATCTCAAATGGTCCCCGAGTTATCGATATCTCAGCGAAACTTGCCGACCGTTCCCGTGTCGGTATCAGGGCATCCTTAGTTCTTTACACCATTGTAAAAGCAGTCTTTTTTAAGGAAAGCAGGGAAATAGATTGGTGTACAAAAATAATGGTGAGGTTATTAAATTGTAGGATGTAGCTACGTTAAAAAAGGCCTCTTAACTTGCATCTAACCCCTACAAAAGCATACAAAATACTTGTTTATTTGTCTGCTAATATCGTATGTGTTTAGGCTTCGATCTCCAAGGAAACAACAATAGGAGCAACTGACTGCAGGTCAGTGGGCAAACATCTTGAACTCACTTCAAGATGGCTGCTCACTCACTAGCTGCACATTTGTGGCAGTTATTTTTGTTGTTGCTTTTGTGATCAAAGCCTAAACGTAGGAGATATTGGCCAAAAATTAGACTGAGTGTTTTATATGCCTTTGTGGGAGTTCGTTGCAAGTCAGGAGGAGGGTATTTTATCGTAATTATGTGGTTTCTTTAAGGGAGCCCCCACGATATTTCCAGGGGCAATCACAAAGGGAAAGAGAAAAAAAAAGCTTGAAAAACAAACCACATTGCTTTTGAACTAACCTTTTCCTTTTTGTTGTATATAGGCTGGTTACCAGATAACACAACAAAGACTGCCTATTGCCAGCGACGGCTATTTACCTTTCACAGTGTTCAAATGCACTCCTCAACCGTACAGGTTAAAGGCACGTATACAACAGATACAGCTAGAACAAGACAGTGGGAAAAGTTTACATGACGTGGAGAACAACCGCAGTCTAATTGATTTGAATAGAGCAGGTTAGAATAACTAAGAAAGTACCAGTAAAGAAAATGTATTGAAGGTAAAATCATTGAAACTATACTGCATTGTATTACTATTTGAAATTGCAATGTTATAATTCAAAGATTTACCGCACCAAACACCATCGGGTTCTTTTAAAACCATCAAACATTTGCAAACAAAACTCTGTTACTGGAGACAGTTTGTTACTGCCAAGACACAGCGACTGGACAGAGTTTTAACAGACCATTTCAAATGTTAAAATAGAGACAAGTCCAACAAACTAGTTCACACCTTGCTTGTTCACATTTATTACACATATGGTCCTATTCCTAACTTTTTCATCCTTCGTGCAAAGGATGTCTGTTCAACGGAAGTGACGTCACCTTGAACGCGACTTTGGGATTGTGGGAGCTAACCAGTCGCAACGGTCTGCAAAGAAGGTTGATTTTTTTTTTGCGTTGTTTTGAGCATGCGCAAGGTATAGTTTATTGACGCACTTTGGATGGATTATCGACTAAATCTGGAGTGACCAAAAAATCGCCTCAAAAGGTGACGTCAGTTTCCCACATTAGCCATTTATGGAACGCTCTGTTGAGGTTACTTACGGTCTCTGTGCATTGGAGTACCACACACTGCCTTCAAAGGCATGTGTAATGTATGGTTCGCTTATAGTTCGAAGTTTTGAAAGAACCTGCATTTTGCAGCATTTATGGGGCCAGATGATGCTTACACAGTTCTTTAAAAAAATGCAGAAATTCGACTTTGATGGTTAAGTGGGCGTTAATGGGTTTACTTCCTTGTGGCTGTAAAACCCCACTCAGTAGGTACTTCCATGTACTTATCAGGTTCAGTGCGAGACTGACTAAGAAATGGAAAATGGGGGGGGGCATATTGCAAAATTTTAAAAGTGTGAACATGAGTGTTAGCTCTGTGCTTTACCGTATTCTTTCAGCATTGCCAGGAGTCTATGAATGCATCCACATTCTAGTGTCCGTCCTGTAAGTATCGCTTCATATTTCACGAAAAACTTCATTGTAGTTTGTACTGTATGGAACATGACGTAATTCCGAAACTGTCAGTTCACAAAGTAAACACGCACACTTCCACAAACTAGAAACTTGCAACTATGTCCATCAAATTTCAGCACCACAGGGAGTTGTAGAAAATTTACTGGACATAGTTGTAAGTGTGTAGTTTGTGGAAGTGTGCGCGTTTACTTTGTGAGTTAACATTTTCGGAGATTCATATTTCATACGTTGTCACAAGGTCATCTAGGGAAGAGGCTTTGGATTTCGTTTCCTGGCTCCAGGTCAGATGATTCAACATCACCAGGATCTTATTATTGTATTGTATTAGTGCTGGAAGGCGTTAACTGTCCGGCATGCGTGTCAATTGGCATTGAGCCAGGAGGCAGGTCACGTGATTTCTACCCCAGTTGGCCTTGACTTAAAGAAGCCAAAAATTTGCTTATCATTTTATCAATTAAATATGTAAAATTGATAGACATTTGGGCATAGCGTAATTTTTACTTATAGTATTGTTCCAGACAAAAGTAAAATAAGCCTGTCGGCATTCATGCCATGGGATATTGCAATCGGATATCGGCCGATGTTTTTCAGCATCGGAATCGGCATTTTAGCATATTGGTGCAGCCTTACACTGCTGTACTCGGATGATACGACGGGTGTTTGCAGTACTTATGTTGAAGTATCTTGGTTTGTGTTTAAACTAACGTAGAGTCCTTTTATTACTCTACAGGCGTTGCTCTTATGGAGATAGTATTTGATGCGTCGTTGAAGAATGGTGAAGAAGCAGCCGCTCTGGTAGAAGAGCTTCAGCTTATACTGCGCTGCTTGGGTACTTGCAATGGCAAGATGGAAGGTTCGTTGGAATTTTGAACTTTTCGGAGCAGTAGCTCTGTTTCTAGGCAACAGGTTTTAAAACATTGAAAATGCCCAATTTAATTATGTTATTTAGTGATAGATGCACTGGTAGTCAAATTCTGGGCACGAAAATTTCAGCATTAGTTAAACCTCGTTATAATAATACCTCTTCGAACAACAAACCTGTTACAACCATGCTATTTTTGAAACTCTTCCTGCAATAATGTGTCCAAAAGTACTGCTTTGTAACAATAATATTCTTATTTCTAAGGACCCCTGGACATCATTATAAAAAGAAGCTAGTTTCACTTTATTTTCTTAAGCCTCGGATTACGTACTAGATATATGAATCAGATATCTGCCAATGTTTTCTTTTAACATCAAAATCAGTAGCAAATAAAATACAAAAAATAATAAACAGACTGCGTTACTATAGAAAAAATAAACAGTAAAGCCGCGAAAGAAAAATTGTCGGTTCGCAGGCCCTGCCTGGTGACTTTTTTTGGCTAAATAAAAAAAGTGATCCACAAAAAGAAAATATAGAAATAGAGAAATGAGCTTTCCTGCAAGCATTAGGTTTAATTGTAGTTTGAAAGTTTTGAAATTTACTACCACTATTTAAACAGAAAGAACCAATTTGAGATGCTAGGTTACTTAGTTTTAAACCGAAATAAAAAATAAAAATAAAAGCCTGGTAACCCGGTGATTTTTGGCTTGTAAAAAATGCTCGAGAACCAAAACATTTTCTTTTCATGGCCTAAAATAAAATTGGGCACAAATGTAGGCTATGGTCCCGTCTAGTGGAGTGCCAAAGATTACGCTATTATTAGATTAGCTCTTATTTAGCCTTTCATGGCGTTAAATAGGCGATTTGCCGTAATGTTTTTCTTTTTCGGATAGAGGGAACTTTGGTTTAGGGAATCTACTTTTTGATTCAATTAGTAAACAAAACCATCTTGCTTTCAGGCATGTTTTTAAAATCTTGAGAAACAATTTGTTTGTTTGCAAAGGCCCTTAATGCCACTTTTTTTTTCCATTTTTTTAGAGGGCTCGTTGCGTGTCGATGCAAATGTCTCCGTTAATCGACCTGGTGAACCATGGGGAACCCGGACTGAAATCAAGAATATTAACAGCGATCGAGCTGTAGCTAAAGCTATTGGTAAGGTCCTTGCTCCGTAAACGTTGTCGAAACGTTCGTGTTCCCGAGTATTGAAGTCTAATCGGAGGAAAGAAGAAATTTATACATTTTGTATGAATTGTTTTTAGATTACGAAATAGGTAGACAAGTACAAGAGTTGGAAGCTGGAAATAAAATTATTAATGAAACTCGGTCTTTTGACAGCAAAACAAGGTAAGTAAATATGTTTAATGGTAAATATATTTTGTGATCCAGATTTTACTGTAACTACGTTCTTGCTCAGTTACGTACCGTCAGTTGCATATAAATGGCTGTGGGCTTAAACACAGTTAATTTGGCCAAAAATATAGGAGGGGTGATAGACTTTAAATAAAACATAATCCCCTTTCTAACCTTCTTCTATTCAGGGAGATGTTTACTTCAACACGGAAAAGTCAACGATTATATGGTCAATCACGTACTGTACTTGTCTGGATTTAGTGTAGCAAAAACGCAATACAATTATTCTCCTTTATTCATAAATTTACTAGATTATCACTGGTCCAAAATGCAACATATCTTTAGGATTGTAGGCGAGTGCGTGCTATTATGCGTTTGTGCCACCATTTTCCGGAAATTGGTGTGAATTAATAGCATAATTTTCTTTCCCGTAGAGAGTGACACGTAACTTAGTTGGTATGGAGCACTCTCTCCTGAATGGAAAATGATATCAACTTCACACCAACTTCTGGAAAATGGCAGTGCAAATGCACAAGAGTTTCCGATTGTGAATCATGTTAGATAAGATGTTGGTTTCGTTAGATGTACAAAGCTTTTAGTCTAGAGTGTGTCGCCGCCAAGTAACAGTAGATCATCCTATTGTAGACATCCAATTGTTAAAAATTGATTGTTAATGATAGAAAGGCGGTTCACTAGCAGACATGTGTCTGTTAACTGTAAGCAACTGAAAGCATATTTTGGCATGTTGAGGATAAATCCCAATGCGACAGAAATGTTTCAAATTGTGGAAAATGTAAGGGGAAGGGTCAGAGATTACGAAAAACTAAAATTTAAAGGATGAGTGTCCACCAATCATAGAGAAAAATATGCATCAATAACGTTGGTTTTATGTTACTTGTCTAGCTAGCTGACTAGCTAATAAGATTTTTCCCACATGTTAAATCCCATAGACTTTTTGCTCATGGCTAGCGCAAAATTGCGAAAGCCTACGTACCTGAATTTTTGCACACGGATGCATGGTGATCTGAGGATGGTCCTTTTGTTGGTTTGGGGGTTGTAGGGGTCAGGACAAATGCGTGGGAGGGTTTTGAAATTTGCCACCGGCGAATTTAAATTTCGTTTCTTTTCCAAGTTGCAACCAAAGATTTTAAGCAACAGTGGCTTCAACAATCAAGACTGGTCCTTAGATGTATTGTAAAGCCTGGACGAACTAAAAACTGAACTGTAACGAAGGACAAAATAAAGAAACATTAACGTTGCCGTGGATTGCGTAAGAATAAAGGGATGCACGTTAGATGATGGTTACGCAACAATATGAGCATACACGAGCTAATGGTTTTTTTTTTGTTAATAACACGCAAGAAAATGCTTCGCGTTCTGCTGTTTTAGTAACGGCGACCTTCGGGGGTTTCTGCATGACTAAATGTGAACGAAATCTTGAAAAGTTAAGGGGAAGGTGCAGGGATAAACAAAACAACTGAAGGGGATGCGTTGATTTAGTGAGCGAAACGAACGAAATCAGCGATTGTTAGTCAGTGTGTGCAAAAATGAGGTTGAAGCATCCTAAACAGACGGTGTAACCTTATGTACGTTCACAGTTCTATGAAAGTTGTGATATCCACCCAAAACCAAAACTGGTAGAAAAACCCGCCAAGTTTCCAAAAACGGTCGGCCTTTGAAGCTAGTGATATCATTCCACCAGGGAAAGGCCACCAAGGTTAACCTAGCAATCTTCTAGTTTTCATTTAACTTTCGAACTATTAGTATGTGCGATTAACTTGGCTAATAGGATTAACCTTGGCGGCCTTTCCCTGGTGGAATGATATCACTACCTCCAAAGGCCGACCGTTTTTGGAAACTTGGCGGTTTTTTTTACCAGTTTTGGTTTTGGGTGGTTAATTTTGCTGTAGGGTAACAAAGATTTAAAGGGTGGGTGTTATAGAATATTTCATGATTTTAACCTTAAAGCATTTTAGGGTAGGGGCCTTTAGCTTTGTTCGGCTTAAATACGTGATTTACAGTATATAAAAAAGACTTTTGTCAATTGTTAACGAGCTATTACTTGTCATTATCAAACATTTAGAAAAATTGTCAAAGCGGATGTGGCTTACTGAAAACGGAAGCACGTTTTTTTTATATTTGTTATTGTTTGACATGAGAGTACACAACTTTCTCTAGGCGTACCATTGCGATGCGCGACAAAGAGACTCAACAAGATTATCGATTCATGCCGGAACCTAACTTACCACCATTGCGACTTCAGGATGATGGAGAGAACATTCCTGGTGCTATTAGCATTGCTGAAGTAAGGAAACGCCTGCCAATTCTTCCAGAGAAAAAGAGGGAAACTCTCATGAAAAAGTATGGATTGCCTTTAGACGTCACCCAGCGATTAATCGTAAGTTGTTCGAAACAGTACGTCTGATAAGCATCGTGATACTTTGTTGGGTTGCTTATAAGCCATGTTCACATGTAAAGTTACCATATCCATAATGGAGACCTTACAAAATAAACAAACGGTGCATACACTGCATGTTTTCACGTTTTTTCTACGTAGTTTTTAAATACTGTACAGGGTGATTACAAAGGAAATAGAAAAAATGTCAGCCCTGAATTTAACGCACAATTTCAGAATACAGGAATCTCACCAGATTCTTGCGAATTTTCAACAGACAGTATTCGTCCGTCTTCGTCAGGCACTAAGAGAATTTGTAGAGGTTGTAACTACATCGTTTTGGAGATCGTGATTCGAAACCGGCGCTCGGCGTGGCCCACGAAATTCTGAAATTGTGCGTTAAATTCAGGGTTGACATTTTTTCGATATGAGCTTTCAGAGTAAAAACCGCTACGGTATTTTTAAAGGAAATAGACAGTTTGAAGCATTTATTAAACAAAAACTATTCAACATAGTGATAAAAGGTTTTCACAGTCATGTTCTGCAATTCGTTGAGTTTCGCAGAGTGGTGGTAGTTTTCGAATGTGCATAATGTGAACGTCATGTGACTATTTATGCAAGACGGCAACAAATTCAACAGAGAAGGTGTTTTGTGTGTTTGAACACCAAGGAACTCCTGACTTGGCCACAACTAAGCCCTGATCTAACATCATGTGATTTTTTTTATGGGAATATATCTCAAAGATAAGGTGTTCATTCCTTATCATTTCCAACCAACCTGCAAGATCTTGAGCAACGGATCAGAGCAGCAGTTTCCATAATTGAAGAGGCAGGCATTAGATTGTCGCATGGATGTATGCTGTGTAACTAAGGGAGCACATATTGCACAACATCTATGACTTGTTAGGCAAAGCTTATTGTGTGCGCGGCGCATCTTGAGTCCTGCGAGTATTTTATGAGCGGCCACGTCTTCCTGGAGGGGGTGGCTTTAATGACGGCCGCCATTGTTTTTGTAACCATCTTGGATATCAACAAGGCACACTGCTACTAAAAATGTACAATCGATTATCTGTGTTCGTTCTGCGGAGAACTCAAGATAGACCGCGGACACTATAATGAGTTGCAGAACGTGATGGTGAAAACCGTTTATCTATAAGTTGAAAAATTTTCTTAAACGCTTCAGACTGTGTATTTCTTTTGTAATGACCCTGTGTATTCATAACCATGTGAACACAATAAAATGCTGAAATTAATTCTAGTAATCATTAGACAAGCTACCGTGTAACTATACACTAGTCTCGTTAAAAAATTACAACTTAGTGTCACAAATTTTTCTTAGCAGTTTGGAAGCTGTAATTGTTTTTCTTAAATAACTTCAGAATAGATTTAGCAATTGCCTGCTAAAAAAAATGTGATAATGGTTAATTTGAGCATCAAATCTCTCACTATTTAGTAAAATTATCTCCGTGTCCATATACAGGGTGTTCGGAAATTGGTGTCAAATATTTTGAGGGTCCGCTGTGTGATCAAAGATAAGAAGAAAAAGTCCTATAAACATAGGTCCGGAAATGCACCAGTCTTTAGTTACAGCCCCCCCCCAGGTTTGGGGTAAACAGTTCTTAAATACCTCGTAATGA
>JAHWFP010131724.1:19467-48484 GCA_023313725.1 Lithobius niger | reverse complement strand
TATCTGCCTTTTTGAAAAATGAGTGTAAATCGAATTGGACATTTTGTCTCTAGCAAGGTTTGATTGGCTGGTGAATGCCATTTACTGGCTTCCCATTGTTTGGGTTTACACTTCATGACACTTGATGAATAGCTTGAAGTGCCCCTATAAGGAGCAGTTCAGCCAGTAAATCTGGTAAAAATTATTTGTGATATTTATATAAAAAGTTCCTCAATCACTGGGAGTGGATTATCAGATGAAAAATAGTGTAATTATACACCTGGCATCATGGCATTGAACCTTTAGACTGGTACAAGATTACCTAACGTTAGACACGGACAACCAAATTTACAACAAAATATATATTGATTGGGAAATACATTTACACAAAACCTATGACTTAGTTTCAGCACTGCAAACTGCACTTTGCTCCTGAACTGCATTTTTATGGCAGTTTTCGCTATCAGTGATTTATGTACACTATGGCTTTTTCAGTAGGTTTGCACCTCTTTCATAGAATTCTGTAAATTGGTAAAAAATTTTAACTGTATTACCCAAAAACACAGTGACACCAAGTTCGTTTTATACTGATCCTGTAGTACCACTAATAATAATGCAACACCCAGGTTAACAAAGTCAAAGATTCTTCAAATAAATATCGTATGTAAAATTCGGAAGTAGTCAAGTACCAAGATGAAAGGTAGCTAAGAGCTTTCTTCTTGGTCTGATGCATTTAGAACTGGTAGTCTCTTGTGGTGTGAAATAACAGGTCGTCTTCTGCTTATCTTTGATTTAGGCTGTTCCTGTAAACAACAGACAATATGAAATTAGTTAACAGTAAAATCGTTGTTGAAAACATCTTACTTTTTGTATGGTAAAGTCTTTTGTAGGGTAAAGATCTTCAAACGACTTTGCTAGCCAGAGCCGGATTTATAAAGGGGCAATTGCCCCGAGTGAAAAGTGCCCCTTTTATACAAAAATATAATAATTAAAAGATTACGCTAGTTTATTAGAAGCAGTGGGATCATAAAATAATCACACGGTTTTACAAATGTATCGTAATACCAAATAAATTCCTCGAGAATATGTGAAGAAAGTATACGCTTCAGAAGTCGGATGCAACAGTGACATATCATAAAGCACTTCAGCGTCCCGGTCTGTGCCCCCACTAGGGTAGCTAACAGCCCCTTAGGTGACTTTGTTCGGCTAACTCCCATCATTTTCCCTGTGGCTGCCCCACCGGAGCGGTCCACCGAACCTGAATTGTGCCGCCCCCCCCCCTTCCAGGTCTACATCCAGCCCTGTTACTACTTGGTACAAGAATGAGCTAATCTCATGTTAAACTAACTTGAACAATTCTGTTGAGTTTGTTCAAAATATTATGGACACAAAGGCGAAGAAATATATCAAATAAATAAATAAGCACTAACAGTACCATAAACAAGGAGGTAAGTAGTGTTACAAAGGACTCCCTCACCCCACATACCAAGGCTAAAAGGAATGATTACAATATATGCAGCCGCTACTATTTTTTGGGGGGCGGGGGGGGGAGGGGGGGGGGGGGGGTTAAGTCAGCAAAATGCAGAGGCATGGTACAGCCAAACAGAATAGTATATTTACATAATGCACTTGTAGTACGTAGCTTGAAGCAAAGTAGTAACTCGTGACTTGCGAAAGAGCAAGTTATTAAACAAATTTGTTGGATGACAGTTATCTTGTATGGGTCCATTAAAAACAAACGCATTTTTTTATTTACCCAGTCATTGTTTGCATGAGAGCACATAGCAATTTTCTCTCGCTTGCCCTTTCAGTTAAACAGGGAAAATTACCGTGGTAGCTGCTAAATTCCTTTTCTATTGATTAAATCCAGCCACCCAACTCTCATACCCCCAGCCGTCCAGCCACCCAACTCTAATACTTCCGAAGTGTGCATGCGTGCTCCTCTCCTATAAAAGCAAGTGGTTCCCAAGCAGCTGCACCTTCTATTCCTCTCAATATGCCAACCAAGTGGTGACTCAAGGGGGGGGGGGGGGAGGTATGGTGGGACAGGTAATGTATATTTTCGCCTTACGCAATAGAAAAGGAATTTAGCCGCTATGACGGCAATTCTCCCTTTGTATTGCGGCTAAAATAAACATTACGTGAATTATAGCATATAATTTGACATATAAGCAATAAGCATTTGACCTCGTCAAATATAGCAGTTGGCACCACTTGACGGGTTCCCAAGGGGTTGCAAGCTGGGGCATCCCCACAATGCCAGAGGCCAGTGAAGAGCAGATATCTATGAAACGGGCATAGATGGACAAAGCTGTCAAATGCAGGAGAAGAACTTAGACATGAGAAACGAAGGGATGGCCACAAGACGATAAGAAAGCAGGGAGGAGAGATCCTATGGTATACGGTGAATCCAACGAGGAAGACTAGAAACACGTCCAAGGAGTAATGATTGTCATCAGGAACAAAGGGATGGCAGCAGAGGGACGACCCATTGAATGAAAGTTTATGCGGTCGGACTAAGGTCAACATGACTCCACCGGTGGGAACGGTAACCCAGTGACGAAGCAGATGTTGAGAAACGGAAAGGTTTCGGAAGAGTGTGTAGAGCGACGTCTTGATAAAAGGAATGGCAGTGAGGGAACAAAGATTGAAGAGATTGTGGAGGGGCCGAAGTGGGTGAAGGCAGGTTTGATAGTCCAGGAAAACGTCAGGTCCGCAATGCCGGCAAGAAGATGACTGTGACGTACTCGATGTGGAGATTACAAAATCAGTAGAGGCAGTCTGATGGACGAAGAGGGGCCCTAGCAACAGGAAGACGTTGAGGCTGGAGTCAAGGGGAAAAACCGCATTATACCCTGATTAGCGCAAGGCTGGGCGTCTTGTATCCAAAGTCAAGGTGAAGAGAGGAGTAAGTAAGACGTAATCCGTCGATGCTGGAAGAAAGGGTTAGGTGGGAGACTCTCCTCAAGACAAAAGGACAGTGGAAAAATTTCCCCCCTAGGGAAGTAAATCGATGAATAATCCGGCAAAGTAATGTCAAACGATAGTTAGCTTCTTTCTTGTTTCTCTCCTTTAATATAGTGAAGGAAAACGAGATGGTCTAGGAAGTTCGAAATGAAGTTGGGCGTCATATGAATAATCGTGCAGAGGCTTGTTGGTGTCTATGGAAGGTCAAGTAAAATGTGAGGCAATGAGGTGGTAGAAGCAGGGTCGTCAGCCGCAGTGGTAAGGCAGGAACATCCCAGGCAAGATTGAGAAGGAAGCAAGAAGTTTTCTCGGCCTCCACATTAGAAATAATGCAAGAGTAAATAAAAAAGAAATCACAAGGGAAAGGGTAAACGAAGCAAGCAGTCTGCATTAAAGACTGCCTCGTGAGGAAACAAGATACACTTGTCTGATTAAGAAAAAAAAGACAACTGCCCCGACTGGGACTCGAACCCAGGAATTCCTATTTAATAGACGGGTGCTCTAACCACTGCGCTACCTGGGCGGGTTCTGGCTACAGACTCCAGCCGAGTTAAGTAGGTGTTCAATCTTTCTCAGGGTGACCTAGAGGTCACAAACAAATACAAGGAGGGAAAGCAACATTGCTTCTTGGCCTCCACACTAGAAATAATGCAAGTTGAAATAAAGAAGAAAGAATAATGTAGCCAGAACCCACCTCGTTGGCACAGTGGGTAGAGCACCAGGCTAGTAAACGGGAAGTCCTGGGTTCGAGGCCCAGTCGGGGCAGTTGTCTTTTCTTTCTTTCTCAGACTAGTGTATCTCACTAGGCCAGTCTATAATGCAGACCATTTACCTTATGATTTCTTCTTTATGTACTACTTGCATTATTTCTAGTGTGGAGGAGAAGAAGTAATGTTGCTTTCCCTACTTGTATGTATGTTTGTGACCTCTAGGTCACCATTGAGAAAGATTGAACAGCTACTTAGCTCGGCTGGAGCCTGTAGCCAGAACCCGCCCTGGTAGCGCTGTGGTTAGAGCTCCCGGCTAGTAAACGGAAAGTCCTGAGTTCGAGTCCCAGTCGGGGAACTTGTCATTTCTATCTTTCTCAGACTAGTGAATCTTGTTTCATCGCAAGACCAGTCTTTAATGCAGACTGCTTGCTTCGTTTACCCTTTTCCTGTGATTTCTTCTTTATTTAAGATGGTGGAGCTTAGAACATCAGCAAGCCCGGCTAGAACGTGTCAAATTGCGAATAGTTCCATATAGGAGTCAGAGAGACAATGCCATCAGACAATGAATGAATTGGTTGTGCAAAGCTTGTCAAAACAGGTGATGCTAGGAGTTAAGGTTCAGGGAGCGCACAGATCAATGAGACCAGTGAAGTGGCAGGGATCAACTGGTACCTCGAGATATGGGAGAGCGAAAGCAACCTGGCTGTAGAAGAGGACGTGGGGGGCTCAGCTACATACTGCACAGCCCAGAGAAGTGAGCAGCCGCCATCCAAAATTTATGGACGGGGAACAGTAAAAGTGCTTGAAGTTGAACAGGGGTCAAGTCGGTGTTTATGGGCAGCTCGTCGTTCAACTTAAAAGGAATCGTGAAAGAGGGCTCATTGAAGCAGCTGTGTCCATGGGTTCACTGCCAGAGGATGCAGGTACGGCGAGGGCCGAAACGCTAAGGCCCATGAAAGCACAATAGATGAAGTCGGAATCCTGAAGCCGGATAGCAAACAATGTGCAGATGGAATAGCCAGCAAGCAAACATAAGGCTGTGGAAGAAGCCGATGAAGATGGTGGTACCGTTTGTAACAAGATGGGGATGCTGACGACAATGCTGTTTCAAAGAGGGGTGAAGGAAGCAGAGGGACGCACGTGCAGTGGGCTTGAGGATGGTCACAGCGCCCAATCAATGGCTTTAATAGAGATAAAAATTTTTCCGGAATGTACCAACCAATGATCAGCATGGTCGTTTTGTAGGGTAATGATGAAAATGGAATGATCATGTCGCTTGATGATGTCTGATGAGGTGAACAGTGGAGTTAAACTGGTGCCTGAGAACAGCTAATGGCAACAGAGGTGGTTGGGAGGAGCTGGTGACGCTGATGATGTAGCTTGTGCTAGAGTGACAAAAGCTGCACAACCGGACGTAACAAGCCGAGAATCCCAAAAGGCGTTTATAAACAAGGGATGGTTCGAATGGCGGACATGTAGATGGTACCTACGAAGTCAAGGGAGCTAACGAATGTGGCAAACGTTGCGGATTGCTGGAAGATCAAGGCGAAGGTTTTCGTGATGTGCAAGTTAATGATGAACGGTGCTGTAGATGAGTTGATGAATTACCCTGAAGAGTAGAAGGGTGTGGACGTAGCAGAGGAAGCCTTCCGTGAGTGTACAAGCAAAGAACTCCGGGTCGTTTGAGGTAAAGAGTCCTGTGAAAGAGGCAAATGTCTAGACGACGTTTGGCGCGATGGGCCAACAGGCGGTGAGCAGCGAGACGTTTGGGCTGACGGAGGACCGGATGACGTCAAATGCCCGGAAAACGAAGACGATGTTTGCCGTGATGTGTATTGAGGCAGCAATATGCGAGATGGTGAGGGGTGGCCCTGAAGAGGCTGCTGCAGTATTAGATGAAGCATACGATGGATGTAGGAGAGTGCTGCATGATTTGTCAAAAAGGGAAGGGGAACACATTAAAAAAATCAGTTGCTTCCTTGCATCGTATCTTGTCAAGTCGGCGTCTGGACTCATCCCTTTCTTGGAAATATCCGTTGCCACCTTCCTTCATTAAATGACATGTAAACAACACATGGTTGCAAAAATATTCGCATTTCAGGTGAATGTGACCAGTAGTGTGCGGATCTAACTCAGAGATTCCGGGAAGAATAGCCAGGCAACGACAGGAACGTGGTTGACAGCCAGACAAAGACGGCCAAGAAAATTAGCCGCCGCCAACTGAAGCCATGGTGACATAATGTGGACAAAACACTTGAATGCGAAGGTGCCAAATCGTAGATGAGATTTGCGGAGAGTGAATGCAGAACGTAGTGGAGTGAGGCAGTGCATGTAGCGGACACAAGGTGTGCACAAGGAAGAAGCTGCCAGTGGGCTTGGTGTGCAGTGATGACTCTGAAGATTGGCAGTAAGACGAGGAGTGGCGGACATTGTTTAAATGAACATAAAGAGACTAATGGAAAGAGACGGCCGGAAATCCAGGGGCAACATATTCTTCCCCGGGTAGACCCATGCCACACGCAGTGGCGGTGTCCAGAATTATTTCACAGAGTGAAGAAAAAAGCGGAGGGGCGATGTCGTGCTTGACTGGCAGTAGCCTGTGTTAAGCTGAGCCATTTCAAAGTAATTTGAAGTTCTACGAGAGGCTGTAAAACGGCGTTAATGTGGATAATGGGATCGTTGATATCTGCGGTGTAGTCATGAAGGAGCTAAGGCAACGCCCAAGACGGCGTTAACGGAAAGGCGACACGACGAAGCTGTAAGTGAAGAGATATGGTCACGGTAGCGGAAAAAAACAGTGAGTCTTCTACTGGATTAAACCAAATCCATTGGACCATCACGCCCCCCCCCCCTCCTTCTTTGGAAAAGAAAATCTGTTGACTTTGGGGTGGTCTTTCGCATACCACGGTAGCAAAACACCACTTGCCACTCACTACCAATCACTCGACTGCCACTGCAGCGAGTAACCGGCAGTCGAGACTTGCACTCAATCCACGAAAGAAGGATTTTGTGCTTGTGGCAAAATGTGACATCAGCAATCTTCACTTCGCGCCAACTTTCACCAGAACACTTTTTCTGCAATTTTTAAACCGGAATGATGAAGAGTCCTTAAAAAGTAAGGTAAAATAAATTTGGGGGGGGGGGTGTGGGTGGGGGAGGATAAGGAAATGCAACCAACTACTGGTACTTTTTATTGTAATAAAAAGCAAAATGTCCATTTACAAATAACTCCTGGTTTACTTTAATTTAGAGAACTCGTCTCTATATTTGTATCAAAAGCAAGGCCAACAATTACAAGCATTGAACCATTGTTCGACTGCTCGATCAGGGTTAAATTCTGATAGAAAAGGGCCTTCTGCACTAATTATCATAATGCGTACACGGCGTCACCGTTCACCGGTTTTATGACGCTAAACACACTTTCTACGACTGATGTGTAAAAGGGTAATTTGCCAGAATTTTTAAATCCCTTGAGCGTGTTATAGTTTACATTCAAAGCATAGAAAGAAAAACTAATGCTATTCGTTATTAAAGAGTTTTGACCAATATTGTAAGTTTGAGTGCTATTTTTGCGTGTTACATGATTACAACTCCACGAGCACAGCCGACCCTCGTGGTAATTACAAGCAAACTCATAGAAATTGCCATGAGTGACACGTGCTATTTCGAGCTCTGCATTCGCTGCATCTGCGCAAGTGCAGAATGAAGCGGCTGTGCTGCCCCCAAGCACAGAATGAAAAGGCTATGCCGCCTCCAAGCACAGCGAGCGTCTTTCGCCACTGGCACCGAAGGATAGGTGAAACAGGCCGTGCAGATATCTTTCGTAGAGACGTGTAGTGAGTCGATTCACCGAGTCGACGCCTTCGTTTAGAGAGCAGCGATGTAATTCATGTTGTAGAGTGGGCGTCGTTGCCATTTCGGCAAGCCATGAGATGGGGTTGAACGAGATCTTTCGCAGAGCCTATAAAATATGATGAGGGAAGTGGTGTAGATGTCCAGTGAACGAGCGGTCTCCTTGCTTTCGCCTCGTCTGCGCAAGCGCAGAACGGGAGTGCAACAAAGCGGCGATGCAGTGTGATAGGTAGAGAGGGTGCCTTTCGTCAAATGCACAAGATGAAGTAGAAGGTGGTCTTTTGTCATAACCATTGCAGTAGAGAAAGAGGCGTGATCCTGCAGGACGGAAAGGGTCTTTCGCCATCTTGGGAAGTCCAAAAGATGGGTTGAAGGTGGTCTTTTCCAAAGCCTTGGTTGTGAAGAAAGAGGCGTGGGCTTGCAAAGCAGAGAGGGTGTCTTTCGCTTATCTTGGTAAACGCACAAGATGAAGTAGAAGGTGATCTTTTATCGTAGTCATAGTAGCGGAGAAAGAGGCGTGATCCTGTAAGACGGAAAGGCTAACTTTTGCCATCTTGGGAAATGCACAAGATGGGGTTGAAGGTTGTCCTTCGCCATAGCGAGCTTGCAAAGCAGGTTGAAAGTTGTATTTCATTGTAGACGTCAACATGAAGGAGCAGGACCGCAGAGTAGAAAACTTCGTTAGCCGAGAGCCAGGTCAGGTACAGGCGATGAAGAATGAAAGAAGGAAGTGAAACATCAACATACCGATGAAGCGAGGCTGTAGTCCAGAAGGCAGAGCAGGCGTCTTTCGCCATTGTGTCAGTCCAGAGAACGGGATGGAAGAAAGTCTTTCGTCGAGTAAATTATGTAGCTCATAGGCGGAAAGGAATATTTCGCCATCTTGGCAATGCACAAGATGGGGTGAAAGTGGTCTTTTGCCGTTCAGCACAGGAGCGACGAGTAGTCAAAACATCAGAGGTGGCGAAAGGAAGAAGCCACAGACCCAGAACGGGTGAAAGGAAACAGTAGTAAAAGGTGCGAATCAGCAAACGTCGTGTTTGGACGACACCAGAGAATAAAAGGTGCAGCTACTTGGGAACCACTTGACTTTATAGGAGTGGAGTGCGCGTGCGCGCTTCGGGAGTATGAGATGCTGGGTGGCTGGATTTAGTTAATCTCTGGAAGGAAAACAGCCTTTCAGAATGAAATTTTATAATTCAGGTAATTATATTTTCGCTGCAATAGAAAATACGTATTAAATTGGTAAAAATTCCAGTGGAAGGAACACAGCCTATTTCTTGGCTGCCAAATAGGGACAATGACTCCTTTTGCCTTTCTTTCAGGAAGACATTTAAAGTAATATACACTTTACCCTTAAATTCACAACTTCATTGATGTATATGCACGGCCACAAGGAGGAGAAATATGCAAAACAGTTGGAACCAGAAACTGTAGAAAGCATAACTGAAACCTAAACTATCCAATTTATGCAAAAAATTTCCTTGTAAATCATATTGTGAAAACTCAATAAATCACCAAAATTATAAAGTGCGCTCACTTTCACAGCTTCGAAATAATTACCAGATCACACTAGTTCACTAATTTCCGATGGTTATTTGTCGACTTCAGGCTTTTGGGATTTTCTGGACTTCTTCCTACATTTTCAGCACTGTTAACGTTTTGCTGATTCGAATTCTTGCGGTGAAGTACATTTATGGCTGCACCACTGATCTTGTCTCCATTCGAATCAGTAAAATGTCAACAGTGCTGAAATGTATTGCTTTGGTCCAAATAGTCGAAGTTAGTTGTGAAGGGCCTAGAGTAGCATTGACATACATTGAAGGAGTCACAGGCCAGGTAAAAAAATCCTGAAGAAACACTCTTTTAGAACATATTTTAAGAATATGGGAGCATTAAAGAAGAGAATAACAGGGAAGAAACAGATGACTTGAGTCCATGCGAGGCGAGAGACACTCAAATCTCAAGATGAAGAGAAAATGGGAGCTGTCAAAAATACGACGGAAGAAACGGTATTCGTACTAGGGTTGCTCAACAGGCCAATGTGAGAAATAAGAAAGATGACAACAGCATCACAGTCCTCTGCAAATCTACGAATCATGAAGCAGACTGGAAGAGGACGTGCACTCCTCCTTAGGTCAAACTCGACCCGTGATTACCGCCTCAGGTGTTTGGAATCTCTGGCAATCAAACAACATGAGAAGAAAGGAGTGCCTCCGATGAACATCCAGGGGCCTGCGTACCCTACAGTTGCTCAACTGGTAGGCAAAGACTTCAGTGAATAGTTTGATCGTCAATGGCAACTTGATAGTGGGAATCACATGCAAGCAGGTCAATACAGGAGGCTACAAGGGCGGCCAAATTCAAATGCTAAAGTGGTCAGAACGAATTCGAATGGGGGCGAGGGATAATCGTCTAACTGAAAAATCGCATAATTGGAAGAACGTATACCGTATAACAGTATAACGGAAAGTCGTCTTACAGGAAATTCGTATAATGGAAAATCGTCTAACTGGAAATTCGTATAATGGGAAATCGTCTAACAGGAAATTCATATAATGGAAATTCGTCTATTGTCCCTGCCTCGCTCGTGCTGCTGCTCTCGCTGCGGCTATACATATAACATCTGAAACCGCAGTTAGACGTTAATCCAGTTAGACGTTTAGCATTATACAATTCTCCATTATACAATATTCCGTTTAGATGATTTTCCATTAGACGATATTCCGTTTAGACGATTTTCCAGTTAGACGTTCGTCCGACGCCCTTTCGAATGCACTCGAATGGTCAGAAAGAAAGATGTAATTCAAAGACCGAACTTCCTCAATGACTGGCGAAGACACCTGAGGGATGTTGAAAATTTGCAGGACAAAGTAGGTGTCCTTGAAGTGAATTTAAGCAAAATTTTAGTGCTGAAAATGTAGAAAGAAGTCCTGAAAACCTTAAAAGCCTGAAGAAGAAGACAGATAGCCATTGAAAATTAGCGAAGTAGCGTGATCTAGTATCTACTTCGAAGTTGCGAAAAGTGAGCAAACTTTGTAATTTTGGGGAGTTCTATATATGCATACTATGAAAATCAAAATACTTTAAAAAAAACAAGCCAGCCCCGTGCAAGCTGCATGGTGGACTGATTTCCCAGTCTGCCTCTGCCTAACTGGAAAATCGCATAATTGGAAGAACGTATACCGTATAACAGTATAACGGAAAGTCGTCTAACAGGAAATTCGTATAATGGAAAATCGTCTAACTGGAAATTCGTATAATGGGATAATTGGCTAATATCTGCAAAAATAAAAAAATATGGAAAATCATCTAAACAGAATACCGTATAATAGAAAATCTTCTAAACGGAATATCGTATAATGGATAATCGTATAATGGATAAACAGCTAACTGGATAAACGTCTAACTGCAGATTCGGATGTTATGTATAGCTGCAGTGAGCACGGCAGCGCGAGCGAGGCAGAGACATTAGACGATTTTCCATTATACGAATTTCCTGTTAAACGATTTTCCATTATACGAATTTCCAGTTAAACGCTTTTCCATTATACGAATTTCCTGTTAAACGACTTTCCGGTATACTGTTATACGGTATACGTTCTTCCAATTATGCGATTTTCCAGTTAGACGATTATCCATCGCCCCAGAAAATCGTCTATGACCCTGTCTCGCTCGCTGTGGCTATACATATAACATCAGAAACCGCAGTTAGATGTTTATCCAGTTAGACGTTTATCCATTATACGATATTCCGTTTAGATGATTTTCCATTATACGATATTCTGTTTAGACGATTTTCCAGATTTTGTATTTATGGAGATATTAGACAATTATCCCATTAGACGATATTCCAGTTAGACGTTCATCCGACGCCCCTTCTTAGGATAAGGTTAAGATGAGTTGTTCCATGGTTCTAGGGCCAGGTATTGTTGAAGCAAGAATGGCTTAAGATCCTGAGCCATTTGTAGAACAACTTTTATATTACTATTCTCCTTGTTTCACAGAACCATGTTTTCACAAATCAGATTTGGAATTTTATTTTTGCATCCTGAGTAGTTAATTAATAAATCGTTAATTAAAGAGCAGCAGAGAAAATACACATGGAACCAAAGGCAGTATGTGTGGATAAATTCCACTATGGCTAAATTTCCAGCTACGCCATTCCTTTGATCATTTTGCAGCTACCAGGATCCCTTAAATCCACGACACGGACCCTCATGGAGCTCGTACATCTAGCTCTGTACTTCTGATTTCACGCTACTGCAATTCGTTTCGCGCCGAGCAAACTCTCACTATTTCAAACTACCAAATTTGTCTCGTGTCAGTGTATGCCAGCCGACTGTTTCCGGCCCAGCTTACCCAAAGTTTTTTTGCAGGCCTACCTCCCAAAGCAGGCCAGCAGATAATCCTTGCGTACACCCTGGTCTTATCCCAACACAAAACATCCTTCTTCCTCGTGCTGCTCCCCAGTCATAATCCTTTCGTTATGGGATAAGAACTATGCCAATAACTGCTGCCACTAGAGGGGATAAACACGGCCGCTAAGAATTTATAAATATGAAATCCGAAATGGGCTGGCCTTACTTTACTTACTTTTCATTATTTCGGCTTTCGCTGCAGTGCCTTGCAGGCTATGCAGCATACAACAATGCATAAATATTTTTCACTTAACAAGATGTTGGTAAAAAAGACACAATTCAACTCTATGCAACTTTAAGTTACTAGAATTATATGTTTTGATAACAACAGGTATATATGTATGATTTTTTTAAAGAAATTATGTTGAAAGTTCATGCAATTTTCGTTTCAGTTTTTCTGTAACAATATTTAACAGGTTGCACAAGAATGTAGGCTTGGTTTACTTGCACTTTTCCAAATGTCAGTGAACCCCATTACTCCCATTTTTACTTCGCTCTCCCAAATAAAGAATCAACTAACCTAGCTCAAATATCAGGTCTGCGGCGAAGCAGGTTTAATTTCATGCCATGCTTATATAGCATTTTCATGCCTAGTACCATGCGAGGTTACATGCCATTCGTGTCACATTATTTTCAGTTACCTAATCCAGTTACCTAATTCCAGTTACCTAATTCAGTCCAGGCCTTACTCAGCCTGGGCTAGCGCTCGCTAACCACATACAGAAATCCTACGGGTCTAGGCAATATTTTTTTTAAAACTCCTATTACACGGAAAGTGGCAATGACCTATACCTATTAGGCCAAACAAATAAAATGGTTTGGTTTGCGTTACCGACCGACCCTATTTTTACGAGCCGACCCTAAACTTTTTCCCTTTCTTATTTTGACGCTCCATCCTACGATACAAAAATGGTTCAAATGCTTCCTGGAAAAACGAAAAATATTGCATAAAAAATATTAAATTACAATTTTTGAAGTAAACTCTTTCTGATTTAGTAACAAAAAAAAGTGCCAAAAAAAAAGAATTTTTTTTAACTGACTAACGCAAACCAAACAATTTTTTTTTGTTCGGCCTTATGCCCCTACATCGTATTACAATCATCAGACTAAGCAGATTAAGTTTGCACTGCAATTTGAGGGGGGGGGGGGTGAAATAAGATTACGTAGCATTGTTTACAAGGTTGCAAAGCCCATTCTCGCAAGCTTGGGTGGGTCAGTTAGCATTGACTCAAGGCCAGTTTGCTGCCATAGTACAACTCTCATCGTTACAATGAATAATGAATACGTATGAATAACTTATGGTTTCTTTACTGGGCGAGCCCATCTTTTGTTTTCTAACCCAACTCGCCTTTCTTCATCAGTCTCAATCTGGTCCTTTTTTCTTCTAGCAGCAGCATCTTTTGATAATCTCTCCTTGCTACGCTCTTCCGTTTCTAAAGCACAAGCTTTTAGCTTTCTCTAGTATCGGCTTTCTCAATTCGTGGTGCATCGAGGCCCACATTTCCTTTCTAAACTGTATCTTTCTTGATCCTCTTTTCTTGAACCTCTATTGTCGATTGAGGATCAAATAGAGCCTGCGAGCGGCTTTATAATTTTCCTCACTTTTCGTTGCCTCCTCTAAATTTTCGGGTATTATTAGCTTTCTAGAGTTGGCTAATTTTCTCTTCACGTTCTTCGTCACTAATCATTTAAACTTTGGCGTTGAAATCGTCTTCATACCCCAAACAGCACCTGTATGATGATGGCCAATCAATATGGCATCTTCACCATCATCTAAAATAAGACCTTTGTTGTTGTTGGGTGAGAGAAGTGACTGATTAACTCTCGCAGTTCTCTGTTCGTGATTAACACTAGCGATTTTGTCCCTCATCAAATACCAGCTTCTTTTTCACAAAAAGTATCTGTATATCCTTAGCTTTCATGATACTCGTTCACCCCGAAGTTCTAATCACTTACATCTCCGAACGTAACCCAACAAATTCTAGGTGCGGGACGCCGTTCATCTCATCCTTCATCTTACCTAATACTTGTTTATTTGAGCTGGAGAATAAATGGTGAATTGAAGGCTACTTACTATTGTCAAAACGATCCATTTCTCCCATCATATCTTCATACACGTCATCATTTCGATTTGATAACACGGACTATCGTTGTTTGTGAAGAGGTGTTTGGCACGATCCTAGTACTTCGGTCGAATATGCTCGTAATGAAATTTAAACATTGCCAGTTTCGACAGTTCTAATGTACAGAACCTTGAGTATATGGGAAGATCACACATTACACTTCATGAACGTCGATTAATTTGTACTAGGTTTTTGTGAAAATATTAATTTAGTTGGCGTGTGGCTAAGATGTGTACTTTAACGCCTTTCCAGCATCGGTGCCAAGCTTATCGTTATGTCATTTCTGTTTGTTCTCCATAGTTTTATCAAACACGGAATTATTTTAGAGTTAAAAATAATCCTTTTCGAAGGGTGCAGTTGTTCGCTGACGTTTATCAGTATTGAACTTTATATAATGTTTCATTCATGGCTTCTAGTCGAATGTGAGCATTTTGCATATGTGGTGAAGAGCCAGACCATGGCGGAGGTAAAGAACTATATACTTCTTATGTAATAGATTCGGTGCAAGTTCATTGTTTGGTTTAATATCATGTTTCAAGTCTTTCGCTAAATTTCTCGAGTAAGGGGATACAAACTCCTCCCGAATTTTCAGCTTCTCAGGTGCTAGGGGTTATCATTGTTTGTGTCATGCAACTCGCGGGGTATTCGAGATCGATCTTGAGTTTGTAACCAACATCAGCATCGCCCTTTGTAACATCTCTAAGTCAAAGGTTGTAATCTTCTCTTTCGTTAGGTATCGGAACTCACCATAGAGGAGAGGATCACACGTAGTAAGACTGTACAGATTATTCATGTCAAGATGAGGATGTCGGGTCAGGTAGGATCAAAGTCGGATAAATAATTGTTATAGCATGGATTTTGCAATAATGGGTCGGTATAATTGATTTAATGCACACTTTTGGTGAAGCGACATACAAGGAGCTGTGGAATTGTCCGAGGGGGCGAAGCCTCTGAGGATGTTGCACAGGCCCGAGTTCATAAAATCCATGTTATAACTGTTTTATTATCATACTTTACATCGCTTTGAATGGAGTTATTTAATGACTTGTCTGCATTTATTGCACTATTAGGGAGTGCTCATAAATTACGTAATGCTTTGTTCTAGCAATTTAGACCCCCTCCCTCCTTGTAACGCCAGTGTAACCCCCCCCCCCCCGAGAAATTACATAACCCCCCACCGATTTATGAACTCTCCTTTAGCGCCACTTTGAGCAAACTTTGGAAAAGCGTATTCTTTGGGATCATTAGGGTTGCACGAGATTTGCTCATTTTTAAGAGATGTTGGTGTGAAGTAAGGCTGGGGAGGGGGGGGGGTGAGGGGAGTTACAAAATGTCGTTGGATTTGGGCATGGTGGTCGTTAGCAATTATTAGGGATGATCGTACGTACACTGTTTTACTTTGAATCAAGTATTTCGTCTCCGTTTCCAATTTAAAAAAAATGGGACGATGGTAAGCATAATTGTGAAATGGCGGCCATCGTAGATTAACAACGACGATGGTACATTCATTGTCTCATTTGATATCAAGAAGTAATAGCTGGGTCGCTTATGTGCTTAATCTGAAAGAAATCAGGATTTTGCCAGATGCAGACGTAGATTAGAAAAACACAGTTACAGTAATAACGGAGATTGTAGGAGCACAAGAAAGAGCAAGAATTGTGTGGGCTATAAGTGTGCAGTATAGGTGTGCGGTATAAGTATGCAGTATAAGTCACCCACCTTTGTTGCAACAATGGTTTGCACGCTCACCATTGTTGGAAGTGGCTAGGTTTCGGGATCTAGAATGCACACTTACAACAATAAAAACGGCAGAAGTATGGTAATAAGAAATTGTTGTTAGCATTGGCACACCTTTTCGCTGTGAATGAAACACGGCTGCAGATGCTGGAAGTGAGCAAGTTGTGCTTACTAACATGAGTAAATTATTTTAAATTTTATCGTAACATGCACAGGAGGGTGGACCAACTGAACCCGGGAGTTGAAATGTAATAACAAGGGTGTAACCTATTGTTTTCAATTTATAATTTCCGGAAATCTTCGAAGATGTCGGTCAGCAGAAAAACGTCAGTCATCTGATAAATCTGGTGGAAAGATGTGAATTTTTTCACACTCTTTTTTTAAACAAAGGTTTAATGCTTGCCTGTATTCTTCGCCTGCCAACGCTTCATCTTTCATATGTGAGAAAAACGACCTACTCGTGGGTAAATAACCCTAATTAATATCAGTCGTGTTGGTAATGTGTTCGTAAGGATATACAAAAGGATATAAGGATTCGTATTCGTAAGTATTCGTAAGGATATATATAATTGTTAAACCACTCAGATTTTAATCTGGAGGCCAGTGCAGTCTCGAGAATCGGAACTTACCATTTTTTTCCGGTTGCCAGCTAGAGTTTTGAGCGAAGCTTTCAGGAAATTCTAACTGTCAAAAATACGGGGACTTATTCCATTCGTCATAATGGTCATGCTATGAAATCATTGAAAGTTTCTCCCGATGACATCTACATTCCCGGGAAACTTATGCAGCGTGTGAATTAGCCTCGCTTTTGACGCACTCCCAGCCATACGCCAAGGCGCCAGAAGGAGAGAGGGACAATTTTGCTAGTTAAATGCCATCGGAAATTCCTAGGTTCTTTTGCATGTAATAATCAACATGAGAACGAGACATCACAAGGCCCTTCTCTTCCTGAAAATGACAATGGTGGCTGAGGCCGGACTCGAACCCGTGACCTCTGGCACACAAGATGGTGATCCTAACCATTAGGCCTCCGCGGGAACTAGTAGGTGCATGTCGTAACCCTCCAAGGCATGAAACACAACAAGATAAGTTTTCTGTTCTTGTGCAGCCAGTTACAATTTAGTATGCCGTGCCCCAATAATTTCCACTAATGTGGCAATAGTTCCTGACTTTCCACTCGTTCTCCGTCCAGTTCTCCTAGAAGTAATGGATGGGTTTTACGCAACAGTGACATATGTTAGCGAGCTTGAAAGCAAGTTTTTCAACTTGCGTAGGGACGAGGGTTTTTTTTTTTTTACTTTCCGCCAGGTTGGAGTAATCTTGATTCTATTTCACCATGCTCTCGTAAAATACATCCACACGTCTTTTCACCAAGTAATAATCTTGACTACAAATTTCCCCATCTTGTCTTATCACGACATAGCCAAAACTGCAAGATTAAGAAGTCGGCATGAACGATTCGAGCAAAGGGGTTTTCACGATTAAACGGACGAAATTCGAGTAAGTTTGCATTGGGCTTCTTAAATCTGAGCTATTGCCTGTGGCTGATCTTTAAACATTCCTTTTGATGGCTAATTAACACCCTTTCCCTTCCGAACATTAGCAAAATAGTTACAGCAATAATATTTAGCATGGGAACTGGTGCCCTGCTAACGTAGAAATTGCGTGTTCAATGTGTCTAAATTATCTTCCACCGTCAACATAGGCTGACTTTCCCAGTTTTTAGACACTTAATTTGGGAAGAACAAATCCTCTTTGACGCTATAATCTATAATATAAATAGATTATTATTAACACATTCGAATTTGTTGATTTGATTGAACTTCAAGGGATTTTATAGCATACTGGCATCGAGCATATCCTCCAACTCTTTATATATAAAATCTTCAGGGTCGATGCTGCATAATTTTAATGCCGAGTCTAATACCGAGTAAAGGAACCATTTTTCATCGTTCATGCTTTGTATATTCTTCAACATACTGCCCTTACAAGAGGGTATGTAAGAAGCAGCCTGTAAATAACCTAACCTCTCCCATGCTCGGCAAAACTATTGATGAACGTCTGAATTTTCTTATAAACTTAGTTTAGTCGAAGCATCTGTAAAAACTATACCACATACACATCTTCACCTTGCAATTACCCAGCTGGTCTAGGCAGAAGAATAAAAAAATGATCGGGTCGAACTTTTTCACAACTGGCATCTCATACAGTCAGTGTGAAAGTCCTTCTAGACATGATAGGCACGAGTAATCTCACAATGAATCTGGTAACTAGTGTCTAAAGCAAGCACATTCTTTGTGATTGGACGGGTGCTGATAACGTAGGTGCTTCTGCAGCTGGTTTTGGGAAGAAAACACCTCATTGCTTTGTACAGGTAAAGGTTCATTTTTTTCATTTTAATTTTTGAAACTTGAAAAAAGTTTTTTATTATAAAATTACAAGAAAACTAAGGAGGGATGGATGACTGAGTGGAAATTCCGATCCACGGACCTCTAGTATTGGTGACGATTGACTGGACTGAACCTACACACTCAGACATCAGGATATATTGCTAAAAGAGGCCGCTGGGGTGGACCGAAAAGGAGGATCTTAGCCCTGTAACATGCTGTATGTAAGAAATATGGAGGCAAATGCAAGTTGTTTTTGTTGGCCCAAATTTAGTTCGATGGTTTATTAACACTGCTTTTCGTAAACACACAACCTCGTCATGCAAAGGTTTTTGCTCTTCATCTTTTCACCCCTTGAAACTAGTATGCTAGGGCCCGTAGGCATGATCAGCACCGCTACTCACTGACAGCAAGCATTATGTCTTGCTTGCAAATAAAGAAATTTAAGGTAAACTTGTAAGGCCACTTTAGCTAGAAACGTTGAAAAACAATATTGGCCTGGAAAGTTAAAGGCACTGTTGACAACAAGGATAATATTGTAGGCAGAGAATAAAATTCCCTGTAACGCCTCCTCCAGATCTAGCAGAAGTGGAGGGAAGACGGGACAAAGAATGACAACACACACACGTCATGTTTACAAAAATAAAGTAGATTGCAAATAAGGCATCATACATTTGCATGCAAAACACTAACTCAACAGGGAGTTTAATAAACTCTACTTTCTTAAGGTTATTAAGAGTTGTTATAGGTCACCCGGACCAGAAGTGACTAGTAATACTTATAATCTACGTTACAAGGAAGGTAAGGGTTACTTTTAGTTAGTACTTTGGGTCAAATAGTTTGTGCGTGTAGTTTCCAAAGCTACACACACTAGGGGTCACATGTCAGGAGAGAGACTTTGGAGGTTGAATTGGTCAAGGAAAAGCTTAAGTTTGTCTCCAAAAACTGGTCGCGTAAGGAGATCAGCTACTAATTGAGTGCTGGGCATATAGGCCAACTCTATCAGGTGGTGTTCCACCAGGTCTCTAAGATACCAGAGTTTACGGGCGTAATGTCTTGATCTGGTACTAGCAGTCAGACTCGTAAAGAGGTCAATTTGCTGAACGGCTGTCAGTGTGAATGACAAGCGGTCCCCCCTGCAGCTGGAGGAGTTCCCTCAAAAGGCCGTCGACCCAAACAACATCCCGAGCACATTCACTGAGGGCGACTAACTCCGATTAACAACTATTAAGTGTGATGGTCTTCTGTTTGATGGTCTTCCAAACAATCAGTTCTCCCCCGAGTCGAATCATGTGTCCGGAAAATCCCCTACTATCTTTGGACACACAACCCCGATTTGAAAGGCCTTGCTGTTGCTCACCATCTTGGAAAGAATGATAGGCCCTAAGGACTTTTAACTCCAAGTGACTTTGCTTCATCCAGGGATTGGCTACAGCGCTGCTCTACAAACCTTACTAGTAACTAAAGCAACGTGACTTCTTTTGGAAGATGCGATTGATTATTTTCGCCAACAACCGACCATCATCCTCGTATGGTGGATGAAGACGTTAGGCTTCCTGTCAGTGAGTAGCGAATTGATCATGCGTTTGGGCCCTAGCATACTAGTATCAAGGGGTGAAAAGATGAAGAGCAAAAGCCTTTGTGTGACGAGGTTGTGTGTCCACGAAAAGCAGTGTTAATAAACCAACGAAATAATTGCGAGCCAACAAAAACAACTTGCGTTTGCCTCCTTATTTCTTGCGTACAGCATGTTACAGGGCTAAGATCCTCCTTTTCGGTCCACCCCCAGCGGTCTCTTTTAGCAATATATCCCAATGTCTGAGTATGTAGGTTCAGTCCAGTCATTCGTCACCAATAGTAGAGGTCCGTGGATCGGATTTTCCATGCTCAGGCATCCACCCCTCCTTAAAAACCTAGTGAAATAATTATACTAGCCTTAAAATTGTAAGAAGAGGATAAGTCCTGCTACTATACTTGTCATCATGTCCTTTCCACTTCACGAAATTGAATTCTTACCATCTTTACCTTTCTTTTTCCATATCATTTTTTTTCAACTAAAATTAAATCTGGAACCAGACCCTTTTGAATTTCCTACTTGTAAATACCACTGAGTACGTACGTGCTCTTCAATGTGATTAAGAGATTTGCTAATCATGAAAATTTTGTTCGTGAAATTTTTCAAATATCCTTTATCGAAAATTTTCTTCACCTTCAAAATTCAGATTGGAGTGTACACAGTAAATTTTGGTTCCTTCGCTAAACGTTTTGAACCAGAGTGTCTCAACTCATTCTCGTCACTTCCGACGTTTTCAGTTTTGTCATGAAATGAACGGTGTCATTTTACTGGGAAACCAGTCATTATAATATCTACAAACTTGTAAATGCATCACCTGGTAAATACTGTCGACATCCTAGTTTTAAACATTCAGTTAAAACTGACGATGGCATTCACTTTTATCTCGAGTACGAGAGTGCATGTTGATTTTATAGCATTTGACGAGTGTCAAGAAGTTTTTAGTATAAATTTCTTAACCTTGATCGACTTGTAAATTTTTAGCAGGAGTCTTTCCTATGTGTATTTTCTTTAAAGCTTCAGTAATACCTAAACGTGTTTTAGATTTAATAGGAATTACCCATGCAAATTTGGCTACGACTTTGATGCAAGTCATCAAGAAATCATTTCCGTTATTTACATAGGAGCTATGTATCATTTCCACTAAATTCGGTTGCCACTAGTAGTTTAGACTAAGAATTACGACTTTAAGTTTTAAAGTTTTTTCACATCGTTTTTCGAAGTTCATTTATGAGTTGATATATTTTGTTTTTTCCAGTTCCATTCTGAACTTGAGTTTAGCTTTCATGCTTCGATTAACTATCGCTGCAGCTAAATTTTACGCCAAGCTAGGGAAGTATTTTGCCACACTCTTTAGATACTAGAATTTCATCAGTGACACGTTCTGATCATTCAAGTCCACACTTTTGGAATAGGCTATATCATGTTCTTTCCATGGTTCATCTAGTTTATTTATTCCCGGATCCACTCCCACTAATCTTTTCTTCAATATAATTCCTCGCCCACAATACTGGTACCATGGCAAATGCACTTCCATTGGTAAATGGTCTACGATCTTATTTATGATTTCCTAGCCAGATTTTATGAACGAAGATTTTATGGTGCCGCACACAAATCACGACCTCCATCCACCTGTTATTTTTCGAAATCTTAATAATCGGAGGCACCAATTGGTTAGAAGTCCTCCATTTACATTTCATGCAATATTTCATTTTTTCTTCGTATTTAAAATAAAATATTATTTTTAACTTGGACCTAATTTCCGATAGGTGACGTAATTTTCTCAGTTGGTGATGATTCGTCTTTGCTCCAACTCCTTTAAATTTTCGATCATTTCATTTCCATGCCTGTCATGCCCCGTTTGGGTGGATGTGTGCAAAAGCCTCAATCTTTTCACCAAGTCGTTAGGATTGTCGTAGTACTTATAATACACTACACGGCCGGTTTTTAAATCATGCTGCCTCTTCCCTTTTTACACGTACTCACGTCTTCCCAAATAGGTCCTACTATCGTGTTGTACTTGCACCCTTATTAGACTTGGGTTTTTTAGTAGATGGATCGTTTTTTTGGTTAGTGGCATGAGTATTTTTCAAGAGAGCGGCGTACGCTGCCTTGACATTGGGGTAGTAGGAAGTTTCTTTCAAATCCTTAAAAACCAACAAATTCCAAAGCCCGTGCTGTATGTGATATTGCTGACCTCCAACGACTGTATCATTCTCGAAAATTTTCACGGGTTTATTCCCCATAGACATTTATCCACTTTTCATATTGCATTGTAATCCAAAGGTCGGATCGGTGTCTCTGTGATTTTCGAAAAAATTGACCAGGAGATATTTAACCGTTCGGCCGAGGAGCTGACCAGCTGACCGGAGGAGCTGACGAGCTCTCCAAGGATCTAAGAGTGGAGAAGTTCGGAATTTCTGGAGTTATAGAAATTCGTGTTTTGAATCGTTGAATAAGTAGGTGCGAGTCTAGGACGTGAGCAAGTTGTTGTGTATGCAGTTGTGGGAGGAATGCGTTGTACCGAGTCCGGAGTCACGCGTTCGGAGATACTAGGGAGATATTTTGGAGAGATTAGGAAACGTTAGAGTCCTTTATTTGGTGAGATGAGGGGGGGGCTGAGTCGAATAGAAACTGGGAGGAATCGGTAATTCAAATTTGCGCCCGTCGTAACTTTCAGATCCTGACGCTCATAATTATCATCATAGCTCTCCTTTGCTTTCTTTACGAACCGACTGCTTTGTTTTACTATTGATGCTTTGGAATCGTATTCATCAAATGCTTTCATCGGATGTGCGTGTCGAACGCTTTTTTTATAGCAGGTTTAAAAGTGCTTACTACAGGTTAAAAATAAAATCCTTGCAAGATTCTTCCTGCGTTCTCCCATCAAAATGCTAATCCAAAATTAGTTTCTTTACACCTTTTTTGAGTTTCGCAATTTCACGTTTCGTTTCCATTTTCTTTTATTTTTTTTTATCATTCAATGGTAAAACGAACGTTTTGTGCGTCGTTCCACGTTTTGATTATCGTCTTTTGTTTATCGTTTTGTTTATCGATAAAATCCGGTACAGTTCATTCCAACACGTTCTAAGCAATGTTTTAAACTTGAGAAATTCCAATTCAATGTGATTTTTGTACAAGTATTTTAGGTTTAACTTGTCCACAGGAAACAAGATTAGTAAATTGGCGTTATCTCTAAGCACTTGTTTAGGAAAGCTGGTGGACTGACTGCAATAAAAAAGTCAGTGTTATAATAACGGCATTGAGCCAAGTAACGTTCGATGATTTTTTGCTTGTCTACAGGCAATCGTCGAAAATGATAAAATTGGGAAACGTGGGATCAATCTCTTCTGGAGAAATCAAGTCTGTTTGAGACTGAAGAAAGAATATGACCTTTCGTCTAACGTTCCCTTGAGTACCATAAATATGGACTGTAAAGCTTGGTATTTAGCCTGACACAGAGTTTTACTGTAAACGAATAATTGATCACAAATGCAACGCTTAAATTCCAAAACAAAAATACATTCAGTATGGGATTTTGTGAATTGTTGATAGGCCTAATAATCGGAATGGTGTTAATATCGGTCTCTCCTATCTTCTTCAGGCTACCTTTCTTGTACTTGCTTCTGGTTTACATTGCCACGAGTGCTAGTGTTTTTGAAAATGCGTGGAAACTGTTGCCCACTGCACTTATCGCATGTCGTCTGCTCAACGCTTGCACGATTCCATTTGCATGAGAGGAGTGCCGCCAACTCGTTACTAATCAGGAACTTGACGTTCGGGTTTGATGGCCCTTGCAGATTCATGAGATGTTGTCTGCTCGCCACACAATGTTGAATCGCCAGCAATTCAAGCCTTCTTAGATGTAAATCCCTTTTGCTATTAGACACTAGCAGAGTAGTAGTTTGGTCCCAATCGATTTTGTGCTTAGTACTCATGCTTATACTACTTAGTACTTATGCCTATCGAAAATTCGCAAATTACCGTACTGAATGTATGTTTGCTTTTGAATTTGAGCGTTGCATTTGTGATCGATTGATTTTGATTTTGATTGATAATAGAAGATGGTTCATTTTTTCGCTAAACGAATAATCTGTCAACATCCAACCAGCCCACATTGTAGATGAAAATAAACAGCAGGTTTGTTTTTCTGCAATTTTTCTGCATATTATTAAACGTCTAATGTTCAAGGGTAAAAAGGGTTATTTTTTGCACTCCTATTTGGCATGAAAAATACCGAAATTTTTAACTTTCATTTTGTTTATTCATACCAAAATCATAAGCTGTCAAACTCTATCCTTTTTTTATTTCGAAAAAATATATATAATAAAAAGAAATAGAAATAAAAATAGAAAAAAATCCCAGGAAATTGATATGGAGAATGAACCCAAATTTGCCAACGCAAATACTTGGAGTTTAAATCTGTGGAGTTCAAGGAATTAAAAGGAATAGGTTCTCCTATTTCAAACAGGGATATTAAATATAAAGGATGAATCAAACCTAACAAACCTGAAATTCAGAACTTGTTTAACAAGTTAAAACAATCCACCCAAAACCAAAACTGGTAGAAAAACCCACAAAGTTTCCAAAAATGATCGGCATTTGAATGTAGTGATATCATTTCCCCAGGGAACGCCGCCAAGGTTAATTCTGTTAGCCAAGTTAATCGCACATACTAATAGATCGAAAGTTAAATGAAAACTAGAAGATTGCTACTAGCGGTAGCAATCTTCAAGTTTTCATTTAACGTCCAAAGTATTATTCGGTGCGATTAACTTGGCTAATAGGATTAACCTTGGCGGCCTTTCCCTGGTGGAATGACATCACTACCTTCAAAGCCCGATCGTTTTTGGAAACTTGGCGGGTTTTTCTACCAGTTTTGGTTTTGGGTGGATATCACAACTTTCATAGGACTGTGAACGTACAAAAGGTTACACCGTCTTATCTTCATGTGTACCTTTTTTCTGGAGGAATTTGATATCTATAAATTTTTCACATTGATCATTTTCAAATTTACCATTGCCAATTAGCCATTTGATTAGCCAAATTGACACGGCTTAGTTTATTGTACGAGCATTTGTCACATGCTTACGTTTCTTCAATCCCATTTTTGCAGACACTGGCTACCAATTGCTGAATTTGTTCGCTACGCTCACTCAATCAGTGCATGCCCTTTAGTTGTTTTGTTTATCCTTGTACCTTCCCCTTCAAGATTTCGGTAGCATTAGGATTTACTCTCTACATGACATGACGCTTTTAGTTGCTTTCAGTTGATAGGCACATGTAACTTAAGACTGTGAACATACAAAAAGCCAGCGCACCATCTTATATTTCGCTCTACCTTTCTTTTTGGTGGCATTTCATGTGTGTAAATAATTAGCCGTTACATCAGCAAAATTGAGAATTTTTTTCGTTTGATTTCTTCGTTCACATTTATTCATGCAGAAACCCCCGTTGCTAAAACAGCAGAATGCGAAGCATTTTATTTTTGGGTTATTAGCAAAAACCACGCTTGGTCATGGATGCTCGTATTGTTGCGTAACCAATCATTTATCGTGTGACCCTTTATTCTTACGCAGTCGACGGCAACGTTAATGTTTCCTTATTTTGTACTTCGTTACAGTTCAGCTTTTAGTTCGTCCAGACTTTTACAATCATCTGAGAACCAGTGTTGATTGTTCAAGCCATAGTTGCTTGACATCTTTGGTTGCAACTTGGAAAAGAAACAAAATTTAAATTCCCTTGTGTCGAATTTCAAAACCCTCCCACGCATTTGTCCTCACCCCTACAACCTCCAAACCAACAAAAAGACCATGCTCAGATCACCATGCATCTGTGTGCAAAAGTTTAGCTACGTAGGACGTCTCAATTTTGCGCTAGCCAGGAGCCAAAAGTCTTTGGGATTTAACATGGGAAAAATCCCATAGACTTAGCTAGACAGTAACATAAAAACAACGTTATTGACGCATCTTTTTTCCTATGATTGGTGGACACTCATCCTTTAAATTTTAGATTTTCATAATCTCAGACCCTTCTCCTTACATTTTCCACAATTTGAAATATTTCCGTCGTATTGGGATTTATCCTCAACATGCCAAAATATGCTTTCAGTTGCTTCCAGTTAACAGACACATGTCTGCTAGTGAGCCGCCTTTTTATCATTAACAATCAATTTTTTAACAATCGGAAGTCTGCAATGGGGTGATCTACTGTTACCTGGCGGTGACACACTAGCGTGTGTCTAGATACGTATCCAAAAAAATAGAAGTACAATTTGACAATAAAAACCAGACTTCATATAGTCACACAAATTATCTACAGCCAGTTTCCTCCCGTTTTCCACCATATGAAAAGGTAGGCACATCCAATAAAATTCTTTGTCTCAGAACTTGCGTGTATAAAACCATACAGAAAACGAAAAATAAACTAAATTGAGACGTTATACTAAAGCCGTGGTATAACTTGCCGTTATATTCAAGCATGTTATTATCAGAAGACATATCGGTAAAATCAACTCCAATATGTGGCTTTGGTGTAATGTAGATTACGGAGTTGTTGGTGTAATGTAGATTACGTGTGTAATGTGTAATGTAGATTACGGAGTTGTTGAACCCGATATAACAAGCGAAAAATTTTCCAAACAGGATTTCATGAATTTGGTTGCAGTATAAATAGCAACAAAACGAGTGTCCAGCATTAGATTTAATTGCCATCGTTTTTGTTTTTTTGTAAATATAAAAAAAGAAATATTGCCTGTGAATAATTTGGAGATTCTTTGAAGAGAGATGTGAAAGGAGCTCCAGTGCCGGATTAAAGGGGGTGCTTTGGGTGCTGAAGCACCGGGCCACAGAACTAATAAGGGCCTCAAGGGTGCCTCAGTCACTGGAAAATTAAAATAAGTATAGATTTAAAATTTTAAAAATATTTTTATACTGTTACTGTTTTTACAAAAAAAAATATTGTTGAAAGAAGATTACATTTGTTTTATTGTGGGAGGGTGGTGGGGAGAAAGGGCCACAATAAATATTAATCACCAGACCCTCTATGAGGCCTAATCTGGCCCTGTGGAGCTCCAGTAGCATGGTTTGTGATAGATTTAAACCAAGATTACAACATGCAGAACAAATGCTTAACTAAAGTCGGGGCAGCTATAGAACCTGGAGAAGCCATAACGTATTCTCAGTTGGTTGAATTAGAAACCGTCGTGTAGGTTTCCAGATTTAAGTCTGGAGTGAAGGAAGATTCCTATGGCCATTACACCGTGAAAAATAAATGCATTAATGACGTTATTTAGCCTACCCTTCACAATCTGTAGACGTGGCTACCAAAGAATACTTCGATTCAAAAGGCACGATGGAGCGATATACAAAACAAGTGTTTAACTAATTTCAGTGCTGGTATGGATAAAAAAAATGCGGTAACTTATCGACAGTTAAATATCCTAGATGGCAGCGAAGAAAAACGTCAATCCAATGCCTTGTTTGAAGGAAGTCTCTGACGGACATTTTATAGCAAAAAATAAATGAATTAAAAAAATTGAACCCCCCTCACATTCTAAGAATGTTTTAACTAAAGAATACGTTGATTCAAAAGTGGTGTTGGATGTGGTCACTAAAGAGTATATATCTATATATCCCAGTATCAGTTTTAAGTTGAACTTAACTGACGAGTTTTGTGCTTTTCTTGATAAGCTATTTTATATAACAATGAGCCATGCAGCAAAGTCTGACCTGTTGATTGCTGTAATGCTTGATTTATAGATGTATTAGAGTTTGGAGATGTCTTTCTCGCTCTTACATTGTTGTCCCCATTATTCACCTATCTCATCATTATTGCAACTTTTTTGGTCTCACTCCTTTGCTTTTCGTGGGGAGCATGGTTTTTAATTAGTGTAGTTGGAGACAAACTTCTGAAGAGAAACGAAGAAGCATGCTCAATTGTGCTAAAGGCAGAAGCGAACGCCACCATTTTGCGCTGGCATAACCCTAAGTAGTTTACTTTTACTGTGAATCAAAGACATATATTTAAAGAGTAGATATCCACATTTCATCTCGTATGGTCAAATTCTGTGACGGGTTTTTAGTATAGATTGACTTTATGCATAACTCGTATGGAGATTGCAAGTTAAAGAACGAATGAGCCTTTCATGATTGAACCACCCTTAGTAAAGGATAAGAGCAAAACAGTAGAGATTGTAAATCATATCATGTTAATGACTTCGTGATTGAAAATAATAATGGCTGAATAAAACTACTAGGGTCATCACAGACTTTTTCCTTTCACTTTCACAAATGCACCTAGATGTCTGTAAATGTAAAGTTGGTGAACTCCTTAACCGGTGTAAAACGTTGGCCCACGGACCTCGTAGCAGTTTAGTTGAGGGTTTATTTTGACTAGTTGTAGGTTTGATATTCAGAACCACACTCTGCCCCATATAATTGCTAGTGCTCAGAACTCACGACGGAGTTACCACTTCTCTGCAGAAGAAAGCAAATACTCATTAGGAGTTCAATGAACGAATCCAAATCATTCTTCAACCTCTTACGTTTAGTAGATGGCTAAGCCACCTTGCTATAGTTTGGTAGCACGAACGTAGGCTATGTTACCAGCTTTTCGTCAAATGATAATATTGAATGAAGAAATAAACCAGCAGCTTTGCTACTTCTGAAACGTTTGACGTTTTCAGACACTGAGTCGGTAATTCATTTCGTATATTAGTCAGTCTAGTATGCCCCAAACATTGACTCCTAGTCTACCTTGTTTGCAGCTACCTCCATCTATCCATCATAGTAAACTTTAATTGCTAATGATAGGCCTATGAATTCGTAAGATTATGTGTATGCACATCCTTTCTTAGAAAAGTGCCTGATGTACAATTAAAGAACAACCAATCCTTATAATGGAATGATAATTGTTCGACACTACTCGTATGCAGGAGTGCAGAAATAACTGCGTATGGGCAAAACGTTCAATTTCGTTGTAAGCCATCTATTATAATTAAACTGGACACCTGAGAAGACAAGAAAGAATCTTACAAAGCCGACTTCCTTGAAACCCAAGCTTTTTCTCCGAATGAGATTTGTAATTTGTACCAAATAAACTCAATGCAAGTTTTGCTTTACAAGCACTGAAGACAGGAACCGAAAACCACGATTTACCAGAAATATGCATCACATTTCTAGACTAGTTTCTCCACTTCATGTCCATTATCCCCAATTCATCTAGTAAAATGGGGCCTCCTGACCGGCCAAAAAACCACAAGTGCAAA
>JAHWFP010131724.1:0-19067 GCA_023313725.1 Lithobius niger | reverse complement strand
TTTGCACTTGTGGTTTTTTGGCCGGTCAGGAGGCCCCATTTTACTAGTACCCTTCAACCACAAATTTAAATTTTATCAACCCAATTCATCATACTATGACAGTGTAAAAGATGAGCATCAATTCCGGAACCATGGCACAGTGCTGGGCACCGCACCATCCCTTGTAAAGGTATCCCAACCTTAACAAGCCTAGAGTATTTCATGGCCTAGAGAGCCCTTTCCGCATGCCTGTCCCAAGAAAATAGGTGGTTCCTCCCACATATTCATGAGGCAAACTTGTCAGATCCAGTGATGGCGACACCGGCCGAAATAGGCCTATGGAGCCAGAACAACTAGTACGTCACTTGCAGTGTAATTTCACACGAATGTTAAGATCTAGCCAAATATGGGACAGGCTTATACAGGATTTATCCAGAGTCGACCCTTTCAGGCAGATGCACAGCCTGAAGCCTGAAGGGCTTATTGAGCCTTACCATGCAAGCAACTGAAGACGTCAGCAGCTACGTCTGCAGAGCGAGAAGCCTGATGGAAGTGGTGACAGCAACAGTATATCCTTTTACTGAAAATGAAACCTGTATTTGGATAACCCGAGGCATTCACCACCCCTCTTTAACCATGACCATTGAATTTTTTTTCCGTTCAGGAAGAGCACTTACATCACAATAGTTCAAAACGAGATGTTAGATTACTTAAAATCTTCTTGTCTAGACCCCTCATATGCGGTTCTGACAGGCCATACCCAATTATTAGCGTATACGCGGTCTACGCCACAGTGAAAAACGAACCATTAGATTACTGATTTAACACCCTCTCTTGCAAAGTCAAGAAGAGAAGATGACAGCATGTCTGCCATAGTTCCAAGTCGGATAGTTTACAATTGTAGTACTAGTAGATTCTGGAACAAGACTCAACCGACAGCAAGTTACTTAACTCACCCAGACCCTGACCTTCCTGAAGAGTCCAGGAGGTATGACTAGCTGAAGAGAATCAGGGGCACGAGCAAGCAGATGCACCTTCTGTATTTTCTGTCAAGCGACCGGCACACTTTTCGCCCCTGCGATTACGTCTAGGACGCTGATTTTACACGTGAGTCACATTGCAAGCTGTGCTTTGGCTACGAACATTTGGCAAACATGTGCGGCAACAATCAGCCACCCACACAATGCATAACTAACCACCAGAGATGCCGTACATGAACTAACAACTTTGGGACCAATGACCAAGGACAACGAAACCCAAACACTAACTTTGTGAGACAAAATCCAGAGCCTAACAACAAAGGTGACCAGGACAGTCAAATGCTAATCACGTGACTTTCCTTTGTGAGAGCCACCAGGCTTATGTTTTAAATGGCAATTGCATTAAGCAGAGTCCACCAGGTCGAAATGTCCAGGACAGCAGGTCGTATAATCAAAACTCTAATTCTAACTTTATCTTTAACAACCCTATAGTTTATAACTCAGATGTAAGTGTTTTTTTTTAGACTCAGGGTGGACCCTTTTGGTAGTCTTAGATTGTTATAAACAAATAGATCATACCAAATGTCCTAGCTCTGGCTTCAAAGGTGCATCAGATATGGTATTTTGATAGGATACCTAAGAGTCACATATTTTTCATTATTAATTATTCATAAACTAATTGAAATGCCAAACGTACCTCAGAACTTTTTATCTGCCTCAAGGTTGTTCAATGTTCTTTAATCATCGACCAAACTTATATTTATGGTGAACCGTGCAGCGGCTGAATGCTCCTAGGCAGGGTGTAACAAATATCCTTTGTGGGTATCCCCCATCAATTCAGTACGAAAATCATAGTACTGAATATAATTTCCATGCAGGACCCGATCCAATGTATGATGATGGTTTAGATAGTTTAGGCCTGAAAGATCCGCGCCATACATTCTTAGAACCTTCACTGTGCCCCCCTCAACAAGAGCTTTATTCTGCCCCCAAACAGCATAAGTAATTGCGACTAGAACCAGGACAGTATTCATTTACTGATTCAAATTTGGGACTAAATGGTGTATTGAAGCCCAAGGATACGTACAAACACAAGTGTATCATAGTGATAAATGTCGTACATTAATAGCAAGGTTACTGGGTTGGATGTAGTTCCTGAATACACGCGTAAGCACATCAGTTTTTCAAGTAGTAGAACAATGGAGGGTGAAGCACAGGAGACGGATATGACGTCACTTCCGGATCTGGTACGTGTCATCTGACATTTCTGTTGGATCTAGTAACATGACGTCTAACGTCGTTTCCGGACGAATCATGACATCATTTCCGGGCAGCAAGAGACATCACGAGCCTCGTGGCTACTATAATATAATGATAATAATATAATAATAATAATACATTTGTTGCAAGATAGACAATGCAAACAGGTCTGACAAGGATCACAAGTTTCACTTACAGTCAGCCTCATAAAACCAACATTCAAACATAGTCAACTAACATTTAAACAAAACAATCTACAAGGTGTCAACTAGAAAGTTTAAAAAGAAATGCAGTGGTTAGGTCTTAGTAGGGATGGTGTAAGGTCCTCAGAATTTAGTAGTCGCCTAAAAATATCAATAGACCCAGCTGTAACAGTTTTCTCTTTTAATGAATTCCAGGCTGGGACCACCCTTACAGCAAAGAAATGACGTCTACAGTTTAATCGTGACGTTTGAGCAATCAATTTAAGACTATGGCCACGTGTCCTATGGCTAGGGTAAAAGTCAAAAAACGGCAGGTCAACATAGAGAAGACCATGGATAGCCTTGAATACCAAAATAAGGTCCGCCTTGACCCGGCGAAGTTCTAAAGAATCAATTTTTAAAATTTTTAAGCGTTGATGGTATGGAAGATTTCGCATACCGGGTAGGCGCTTAGTAAAGCGGCGTTGTACCGCCTCAATGAGATCAACGTCCTTAAGTAGGTACGGGGACGACACTGGACTTGCAAATTCCAATAGGGGTCGAACATAGACCTTGAAAGCCCATACCTTTGTAGGAACATCTCCTGAGGTGAAGCAGCGCTGGACAATTGCCAGCCGGCGATTTGCAGAGGAGACAATATGCGCACAATGGATCGATGATTTTAAGTCATTTGTGAACCAAATACCAAGATCTTTTATCTTGTCCACGTTCGGTAATTTTTCATTTTCAAGAGTGTAGGTAAAACAATTATTTTGATTTCCAATGTGAAAACTCATGCATTTTTTGTGCGCGATCGGCAGTTGCCAACCTAATGCCCAGCTTGAGACATACTCGATCTCAACATTTAGTGATAGGTAATCATGCACATCCACAATTTCAGAGTGCAGTTTAAGGTCGTCAGCAAATTTTTTTTGGTCCGCATTATATGGATTGCAGGAAAGGTCATTTAGAAACAAAATAAACAAGAGTGGACCAAGCACTGATCCCTGTGGGACGCCACTAATGACATCGACAGAGGAAGACCTACACTCACTAATAACAACACGTTGTATACGGTGTGAAACAAAAGCCTGGATCCAGCTCAGGAGTTTGCCTCCGAATCCGTAGTAAGATAACTTATAAAAAAGCTTTTCATGTACCACGGACTGCTACTGCTACTGCTACTGCTACTGCTTCATTGTTGGGCCAGCAAACCTTTGTAAAACGAACTGCTTGCTTAATTGTTTCTGTAATGATGGTTGGTTGCTTACGACAAGCTGTACGTTCACAGCAACACTCAGTGAAAGAAATTGCCTTTTTCCACAGCTCGCAATCAGACTAGACCCCCATCGGAAAACCTGGATCCGAGCATTCGCAACACTTTGGTGTTTGACAACGTTTTGCTGGAGAGGTATTTCGCCCAGGGACGACATTCCAATGCCAACGTCTTTTACTGAAGCCAGTCTTACACTAGAGTTCCCAAACAAGTTGTTCGTGACAATGCTAACTTGGTACTGTTACTTCCACAAGACGAAAACTTGAAACACACCTATAAAAATCACGTTGGAGGAGAAATGGATTTTGACGAGTTTAAAAGTACGTGTGGAACGTGTTGGAAACGTCCATTCAGCTTTTTTACAATTGATAAAACGAGAACGTTAATGAATAGATGTTACAGACGCATGTTTAAAGTAACGAAAGAAAAAAGGAGGCCGTGAATAACATGGAAGGCAAGCAAAAAGTCGTTGCCCTACGTAAGAAATTGGCAAAAAAGTTTACGACACAAAGGATGGGAAAATAATCTGACGAAGAAGCATAGCAGCAGTTTTTCAAGCCGGTGACTGACCCTCTGAAAACTATAACATCGATAAAATCTGCAACAGCCCTTCCTTCAAGTTCTGAAGAAAGTGAAGAAGAAATTTTTTCACCAACTCCAAAACTTGCCAAGTAAGAACAAAAAGAAGGGACCGATGTAAAGCTTAATTTGGGTTCTACGAGGCAGATCAGCTGCGTCAGCCAGAAGCCGGCAAGACTGAAAGAATCATCTCCTAGAGTGGAAGAGTCATCAGCTCCCATCGATGCAGAAGCGGTGCCAGTGACACCTTTGCTCATCTATACTGGAACCAGCAGAGGTGACAAGTACACGCTGGCACTTTCTGCTCATTCTGCTAGTCGTCGAGTTTCAACGGCACCCTCCATTCCTCTTCTTTGAACCCATTGCACCCTTGCCCCTTTGCTGCCGAATGAATTAATAGGAAATACCGACGCCCACTATTTAAATCTCTACTTTACTCAGCCGAAAGATATTGATCATGTGTTTGGTCTGCGTCACAATTTCGAGACTCGCGAAATGGAGATCGGAGACAAGTCCGTTAAAATATTTGAGAACGACGTCATAGTAGCTGGGAAGCAACAAACGGGCCGTAGACAGTTGTGGACTCTGCTGTTGTTTAAAGAATTGCGAGATAGTACTTATTCACCGGATGTTTTACATTCCTACGCTAGCATCCTCGATACTAAAGCTATTTACCACAACAATTACCCTTTAACGAAAAAACCGAAAAGTTGCACAAATATTTGAAAATTATCAAACCGATTTGGGAGGATATGAAGAAGGAGAGAACTGGGAAAGGAATGACTAAAAAGGTTCAACCAACGCAGGTGTAATACAGACACTATGACGATCCCAAACATTTGGTAGACAGATTAAGGGTACTCTACGCATCTAAGTTGATTGGTAGTGACTCTCATCGGAACGAAATTGTTGACATTCTGCCCAGAATTGGAAGAACGAAATGTTATAACTTCGAGACAAAAGGTGGCCATTCATTGCAACATATTTATCGGGGAATAAAAAAAATATGCAGCATGGACAAGTTGGTTCACGAGCTGCACAAAACCAGCATGGCGAAATTTTCCACAGCGGTTCGTCAATGTACTGTCTCTGAATGATCTTTGGGAGGCAGATTTGGTTGACATGACAGCATTTTCTCGTGAAAACCAAGGCAACAAATTTCTGCTTACTGACATCAATGTCATGTCAAAGTACGCTTGGGCCATGCCGATCAAGTCAAAGTCGGGTCCAGATGTTACGAGTGCTTTCCAGCTAATTTTAAGGAACAACACCGCGCCTAGGCATCTAGGAGTCGACCAAGGAAAAAAATTGTACAACTGGTCCTTTCTCGAACTGATTAAAAAACATCTAATAAAACTCTGTTCAACTTATTCAGGAATGAAATCGACCTTGCTTTAGTGCTTTAATGCTACAATAGATCCTTGAGGGAGTTGATGTGGAAAGAACTTACTAGACGGGGGACCCATCAGTGGACAGACATTTTGAAGAAAATACTAGCACGCTACAATGGCAGATACCACGGCAGTATCAAAATGAAGCATGCTGATGTTACACCCAATGATGAGGACGATCTGTGCCGTGTGAGGTCCAAGAAATCTGCAAAGTTTCCCAAGTTCAAAGTGAGGATCTTGTTCGTGCGTCGAAGGTAAAGGGTGAATTCGACAAAGGGTACAAACAGGCTTGGACCAACGAGCTTTTTACGATTAAAAAAGTTTTGAAAACCAAACCAAACCAGACTTACATATTACAAGAACAAGATGGGACCCCGATTAAGGTGCTTTCTACGAATTGGAACTACAAAAGACCTAAGTTCCCCATTTATTTCTAGTAGAAAAAGTTGTGAAAAAGGGTAGTGATGGTAGATTCTTCGTGAAATGGAAAGGCTACGGCGAAAAGTATAATTCTTGGGCAATTATAGGCCATTTAAAAAAAAATGTTTTTTTCTTTTTTTTCTTTTTGTATACTGCTTCCTCAGACTTACTGTTGAGTTTACATTCACTGCTGTAGCTGCCCCATTCCAAATTTAACTTTGAAATCCAAAGCCTTCTCCACGAGCATTGCAGCGAGATTTTCTTTCCAATTACTAGCTGAATCTTGCCTCACAAGCTTGGCAGCTGCCACTAACACACTCTCTGCATCGTGTCTTTGTTGTAAGTCTCCAGTGTTGCTATACGCAATATCGTGTTCCTTGCATGCATTGTCAAGATCGTTGATACCAGGATCCCCACGTGCTTGATGCTTCTCTAGCTTTGTCCCAGGACCACAATATTGGTACCCTGGCAAATACATTTCAAAAGGTAGACCATTGATGACATTATTTAACAATCCAGTGCAGGCTTTCTGCTGTCCTTTAATGAAATAGCACTTTTTAACACCACATTTTGCACAGTGTGTAAATGCTAGCAGTCTCTTGTTTTGCATCACCCTCATTGACCGTGAGTTCCCTACAATTCAGGCAAAATTGCAAACTTTTCATTGACGGAGCGAGCGAGCGAAGTGTAGCCTATAACGGACACCAAATTGCAAAATGTTGGTCCGTTGGTCCGTTGGTTGCACATTTTTAGTCTAGGTGGAGCCCAAACGAAAGATCGGATTGGAATGAAATTTGGTACAACGCTTGAAACCCCAAACAGTATTGCTGAGCCAAAATTTGACGTAAATCAAACAATTATTACGGTAGAAATAACAATTTATCGAATTTATTTCTAACACTCACCATTGTAAATTTGGAATCGTGAATAGTTAAGGAATTCCAACGAAGCATAAACTGTGCTGTTGGTAATCAAGTGAACTTTAAAAAAAGCAAAAATAAATCATCGTAGCTTCCTTACAGCTAACAATCTTTTTTAACGAAATAATAACATTTGATCATAACACTTTAACCACTAGAGGAAGACAAGTAAATGGGAAAAAAAAAACCAGAGGATTCGTTAACGACTTACATTCGTTTCATGTAAAAAAGAATGTTTGCAGGAATTCAGCCAACATGGCAACAAAACTGGCGTTGACGCTATCAACGGGAATCTCAAATTTGAAACATCAAATCGCCACTGCAGGAGGAAAGCGTTCATGTAATACGACAGTACACAGCAGACTACGTATTTATACCACAACACAGAACTATAATTTGGCTTCGTATTGTAATTTCAAGATTTCTAGATTGCTATGGAAACTACATTCTCCATCCCGTGTTGCCAGAATAAATAGGCCTAACATCGAACCCAAAAGGCCCAATTTCTCTACTGTTGTCGCTTACGAAACTAACAATTAGGCTGAAAATTAGGATTTAGAATTATTTAAATTCTATCTTCACAGCCAAGCTAACACCGGCTGATCAACAATTGTAATAATTCCAATTAAAAAAAAATTAACGTTTGGTGTTGCAGTACGTGCCAGAGGTGTGCGCTTCAACATTGTCGTAGAAGGCAGCGTAGAGAGCCGCGGAAGTTTCGAATTTTTGATTGTTGTGAAGTACTATCGTTACTATCGGATGACTACTCCGGTGAACACGGATTGATCAGCGATGAAATACTTATACAGAGTGGTGTAACACGGACAGATGGACATAACATTCTTTGTAAGGGTAACGTCTGTGCAGCTTTGGTGCGGGTTGCCAGTGTGCAGCAGGTCCAGATTGTAAGTTAGTGATGATTAGTTGTTATAATAGGGCAGGTAGCTTCGGGCCGAGGCCTTAATAAACAAATCAATCAATCAATCGTTACTGGTGATTGTTTAGCTTGCAATTAAATGCTTTATTGTTAATATTTTAAATCTAGGAAAGATACTCTGCAATAAATATAAACAATGTAAGCATTATTGACGGGGGCACGTTCTTTGCCAGCTTAACTACCGCGGCTAACGTTGTATTTTACAACGGCGGCGACGGCGCAAAGAGGCTGCAAATAACGAAACGGATACCAAATATGGGTGCAAACAAAAGTATCCTAAAATTAATATGAAACGTAGCCTAGCTAACACGTAAAAAACACCAGCATAAAGCTTCAGCTCAAATGTAGCCGAATGAATATTGTCCCCAGCTTTTTAAGGACCATTAGCAAACATTGCAAAGCCATTATAATGAGAGGAAATACAAATTTAAAATAAATTTTTCTCTGCTCCGCCTACAATAGGCCCAAAGCCTGTTTCCTAGTATTGACACCTTTTTCCTACTTTTTTGGGAGAGGGGTGGTAGCTCCATGGAGGTGAGACTCGAGAGGTAGAAGGCAGTCACTTCCCAGAGCAAGCAATGCATAGGGTACACATGGGGAAGCCAAATTTCAAAACCGTTTCGTGCAGGACTGTTAGTTTAGAAGTTACGGCTATTTGAAGATAGATAAACTTTTGGGGGTGGGCAAAAAAAAAACATTTCGATGGGGTCAACTGTTGGATAGAGTTGCTTCTGGGGTTTGGTAAGAGGAACTCAAATTTCGAACCGTTTCGCTCTAGGACCAATAGTTTAGAAGTTACGACCATTATTCAGATTTTAGAACTGTGCTAATTTTTATTCGACCAAAATAACTTTTGGGCGGGCCAACTGATAGCTAAGGCCGAGGGTGGGTGGGGTATCATGCATGGGCCCAAATTTTGATCGCTTTTGTTCTAGGACCATTATTTTAGGCATTACGGCCATTTTGGCTCTTTTCATGTGCAAAAACGAACCAAAAAATATCTAAAACTAGTGCATCAAGATAATTAGCCAGACTTGACTAACACCCTAAGAAGGGCAAACACAATCATACTGCACGCATAGGATAACCAACGGGGTAGAGTGAGTTCTGTTAACAATTAACGAGTGGCGCAGCCACGAGTTATTGTTGCCAGAACTCCCGAGACACCGTTGGTTATCCTGCTTATAGCAACCGCATATTGTTCGAGTCGTGGCTGCAACAAACTACAAATCGTGCTGACGTTCTTGCTTGACAAGGCGACTGTGCGTGCAACAATGTTTACACAAAGACAGCATTGTTATTGCTTGTTTGGTGAAGGGTTCTGTGCTCGTGTTTACTTATTGTAACTCGATTCCGAAATGCCCCATCACCGTTCATACCGCGGAAACTCAACGACGAACAGTCCCTTCAGTCGCCTTCTCTTAAAATTTTTTTTAGTAGAAGTTGTTTGAAGGGGTTATTCGGCGTTGAGTTTCCGTGGTATGAACGGTTATGGGGTACTTCGGAATCGAGTAACAATCAAGAGATAAAAATAGAGAACCTTTGTTGGCTAACTGGGTTATTCGTCGTTGTGCGCTGACGGATGCTTTCGGAGTCTTGAACAGTGATAGGGTAAGACAATAAACGTGTAATTACAGGACGGAGAGACAAATGGGCTTCATTACTGATAAATAAACAGGTAAACATAAACAAATAAATTAAAAATAATGAAGAATACGACCTTGATGGATGCTTGCGTGATGACGATGACTTCAAATGTTGACAACAATGCTGTAAAATAAATTTAAAACAATCAAAATATGACAGACTGTTGTGTCAGCATGACTAGCATTAGGCTTCTGTGGGAGACAACTGCCTTCATTGGGCACTTCATGGGCAGGGTGAGAGCTATCTACCAAATAAAAAAAAATAAAAATATGGCACATGATTGTGTCAGCACGGCTAGCATTAGGCCTCTCTGGGAGGCATCCTTCAGCGGCTAGGGTACCAGCTATCCACCAAATTAACGTAATGTGTGTAGGAATTACAAATAAATATCACTCATATATTGGTTTAGTTATATTACTCATAAGTACAAATAAGTATGAAAACAAGCATTAGAAGCATCAAATTTGCTTCATCGTGTGGCAACCTTCATCGGGTAGGGTGAGAGCTGTCCTCCAAATTAATGTAAAATGTGTAGGAATAACAAACAATTACACTAAACAAACAAATTAAAAATAAACAAAAATATGACAAAGGCTACCTTCATCGGGTAGGGTGAGAGCTATCCACCAAATAATTTGTTTTCGTTTTTAAGCAGAATTGGTTAACATTTATAAGCAGAATTGGTGTAGAATTTATAAGTGTTGGATGGTTGTAGTGTTAAATTCCATTAGATATATATATTTGTGTTGTTGTGTTATGTTACCGTATTTCAAATGCAAATAAATTAACGTGAAATGTGTAGGAATAACAATGAAATATTACTCATAAATTGGTTTGGTTATTATACTCATAAGTATGAATAAATATTAAAAACAAGCATTAAATAAGTATAAATTTGATTGTGTCGTTACATTCGAGTTTGATTCCAAAAACCCCTTCAGAGAACAATAAAACTTTTCCTTCGACTAACTTTCCTTATTTCATTGTTGGCAGAACCGACTAGTGGGTTTTCACTAGTGGGTTCTGCCGACAATGGCTTTCTAACAATGGTTCATTGTTCAGAATCCACGACGAGAACCACATGCGTGCGGTATAAACAATTGGGTTGAATTTACCCCATCAAGATATGTGCCATTTTTGACTCCAAGAAGGGTAAAACAACCATACTTCAGCAGTATGCTGTTTCCTAACTAAAGGGCAGTAAAATGACCCACAGCTTTAAGATCCAAAAATTTAAACTCTGAATGTAAACAAGCATTAGGGTCCCCAGACTGATGGGATATCTCAGCATTGACTTCGACTCATGAGTACATTCGTATGCCTAATAAAGAAATAAAACAAATTGTACTTACCAAGTGCAGGCTTCATTTGATACCTAACACAGAGATCCAGTTGGGCCAACCCTGTGGCCAGCTTATATCAATACTGGTTGCAACTTTAAAATTAATAACTTACTTAATTATTTTGAAACCTTAATTTACATTAATGAATGAATTGAAACCCTCATTAATTTCTCCATTTGTTGGTCGCAACATTTTTACTCTGAGATCAATAGTTTAGAAATTACAGCCATTTTAGTTCTCTACTGACATACATTTCAATTCCAAGAAGTCTAGTGGCATCCTTCTTAAATCTCGTAGGAAGTGACATAACAACCAGCCCCAGGACATAGAATTTTTTTTTTCACGTATTTTTCTTCCGAAGTACCTACCACGTAGTCTACGTGGGGCCTAAACGGTCACTCCCACGACAAAAATTGTAGAGATCGAAATGAAAGAGGGTATAATTCTGAATCAAGGCGACATCTTGCGTTTTTTTCGTCCTGTAACTCCTTCAGCCCCCAAAAGCGGGTCAAAAGTCAACAGGCAGCCAGCTTGTCTAATTCTCTGTCCTGGGCGAAAATAGTACTTTCATATCAAGATCATTGACAGGTAACCATTCGAATGGTCTACAAAACCAATCAAATTTTCGTGTCTTTTCTTCTTCTAACGTAAATTTGCGTCATGCTCCAACCCCCCACGAAGAATGGGTCTAGCAAGGAGGATCCTTCACCTAAGTAGGACTTTCTCATCTTCGGAATTCAGCCTTCTCTTCGTACATTAGTAATGGTCCATACTAATGTGTGTCCTGGGGCTGGTTGTTATGTCACTTCCTACGAGATTTGAGATGAGAGCCACGAGATTTAAGAAGGATGCCACTAGACTTCTTGGAATTGAAATGTATGTCAGTAGAGAACTAAAATGGCTGTAATTTCTAAACTATTGATCTCGGAGTAAAAATGTTGCGACCAACAAATGGAGAAATTAATGAGGGTTTCAATTCATTCATTAATGTTTACGGGTTTCAAAATAATTAAGTACGTTCTTAATTTTAAAGTTGCAACCAGTATTGATATAAGCTGGCCACAGGGTTGTCCCAACTGGATCTTCTCAGGAGGAATCGGCCCATAACATCTTCGAGCAACAAACAGCTTCCACCTAAGACGACTTCCTATGAGGCAAGCCATCAATTCTAATATTGGAATACTCATGGGTTGAAGCGGGCTAATCTAGACTTAGCTGTAACAAAACAAGTGTTGAAACTTTGTACGGAAATAAACAACCGCCGCATAAACGTCGTGGTCCTGCATCTCGACACAGTTGGTAGAGCGTTTAAGATTGCCAGTGAGTGGGGAAAAGGAGACAGTAATTCATTCGTTTGGAGGTGGAAAACGTCAACAGAGAACCAAAATAATTTCCTTTTCGTTGTGTGGAAGTAATGGAGTCCAAGTCAAGCCTAACCATTCGAATGGCCTAAAAACACAAGCAAATTTTCGTGTTTTTTCTCCTTCTAACGCAAATTTGCCTCAACAGGTCATCTTGAATGAGGTCACTTCCGGTCAAGAGCGGACATCTACGAGCTAAGACGTTCGGGGAGGGGGGTGAGGGTCAGCCCGGTGGGGCACACCACCATCACGTTTTTTGAGGGGGATAAAGTCGTGTAAATACTACAAAAATGTGAGTAAATTCTACATATATTCATGATTTTTGGGGTCCTCTAGAAACGAGAAATCTGGGGAGGGTCAGTCCAGGGGGGTGGGGCGCCGTCATCTTGTTTTTTTTTTGGGAGGGGGGTCAGGCCCCTTGGGGTAAAACTCGTATAAAAACAACCAAAATGTCTATAAATTCGCCATAATTCATGATTTTTTTGGGGGGTCATTGAGATACGAGAAATCCATGGGGTCAGGCGCGCGGGGTGAGGTCCGTGGGGGTATGGGTTGACCGGGGGGGGGAGGTCCATGGGATGGAGCTGGCTCGGGGGTGAGGCCTGTGGGGTAAAATTCGCATAAATTCTACATAATTCATGATTATTAGGGGTCCTCGAGATACGTGAAATCTGGGAGGGGGGGGGGGCAGGCCCAGGGGGAATCAACGGCGGTCATCTTGGGAAGAGGGAGAACTAAGATGTTAAGGGTGGAGCTAAGACATTAGGGGCGGGGCTAAGATGTTAGGGGCAGGGCTAGGATGTTATGGGGCGGGGCTAAGACGTTAGGGGCGGAGCTAAGATGTTAGGGGGTGTGAACAAAAGGCGGCGCCCAGTGGGGGTGGCCATATTGGAAAACAAAATGGCAGTGACCAGTGGGGTGGCCATATTGGAAAACAAAATGGCTGTGCCCAGTGGGGGTGGCCATCTTGGAAAACAAAATGGCGGTGCCCAGCAGGGTTGCCATCTTGGATATGGTCTGCATGCTTCCAAGTCTACCAAAAGGTATTAACTCCTTACTAACGCAGTCACGTAATGAGCTACCCGTGTTTCCTGACTGGCTGCTGCTGACCTTTTGAAATCGGCGTGTGTTGATTTTCGTTATAATAGCATGTATAATAGCGATATAAGATGTAATAAGTAAACCACAAATTCTACAACCAACTACAAGAAAGGAGCTGAATAAATCTGCTTTTTTTTTAGAGTTAGGTTTATATAAGAAAATATTAAGAACCACGCTAGTGGTCCGCCCGCCAAGTTCAAGAATTGTTACACTTCATTGTAACTTCATTGTAAGAAAGTCGTTGTTTAATTCTTGCATTGTTGTTAAATGGCCACTAGCTTTGGTATTCTAACAAAAACCAGAGCTGAGCGTATTTCACGAAGGCAAGGATAAATAGCTATGCGGTGAAACAGCTTGAAAATTGTTGAAAATGGGCAGTCTTTGTGCCATTATAAGCAATAGTTGTATTTCAATCACCTGCATAAACTGTATCAATGTCATAAAAGTGCGTGAAGATCGTTGATTTTAGCTGACTGTTATATTTAGTGTGTTACCGCCAAGTAATAGTAGATCATCCGATTGTAGATCTCCGATTGTTAAAAAATGATTGTTGATGAAAAAAGGCGGCCTTCACTAGCAGACCTGATTTCAGCATACTGGTGTAAATTCCCCATGCGGTAGAAATCTTTGCAAATCGTTTGAATCAGGTGTCTTGGGTCTAGTAACGAAGAAAACGTCAACACGAAAATGTGGGAACGTGTCCTTCATGAAGAGAAAGTGTCCTCAATAACGTTGATTTGTGTAACTAGTAACTAGTCCGCAGGCTCCCATGTTAATTCTCATAGGGTATAACGACACGTCAATAGCTGATTCAGCTGATTAGGGAAAGTTGCCAGATCTAAATTTCGGCAGACAGGCAAAGCGTCATATGGGGAAGTGCCTTTTCCAAAAATGGGGGTTGCAGCTAGAAGCACGTGTCCCGGAAGTGGCTCGTAAGTGCAAAATTATTGTTGTAACCATTGTTTGTATCGTCATCCAACAGTAAATTATAACATGCTTGAGTGTTACACGATTATCGTTTCAGTACCTAATTGCCAGAATTCATTATTGTTGCAAATAGATGGTTGAAATAGCTGAGTGAAATTGTGTTGTGTTTTATTTGCGTAGTTGTAGCTCTGGGTTGGTTGTGTAAGCTTTGTGTAAGCTTTGAGTTTGATGTTGTTCCTTTTGTTTTTATGGGGCGCATGGCAGCAGGCCGCGGCCTCAATTAAAATTCAGAATGGAATGGTTCACTAAGAGACGGAGTATCTTTTATTGCAAAGGTTTGGTCGGTTTTTTATTACGGTACACGACTCCTAACTAAATTATCTGCCCCACCACGATAAAAGGGACAATTTTGCTGGAAAGAAGATTAGGAAACAAAATGCACAGGTGGGTTGCAAAGATTTGGTCGTTTTATTCCCCCCACCAAATCGAAATCTTTTTTTTTTTCGGTACGCGAATTCAAAATGAATTATCTGCTCCACGACCCGAATAAATTTCTCATTACTGGTTCAATAAGACTGGGCCAATAATGTTTTATTCCATAGAAACCTTTTAGGTCCTTGCAATTACCATACTCTTATGCTTGTTATTAATTTATTTGGAATGATAATAGCAGTTGCGAAAATTATGAATGATAAAATTCATAGACATAAAATACCTCCAGGACAAAAAAGGTAGAGGTGACAATTACACCGTGGGAGTGTTTGTACATTCAGAGGCCTATGAAAGTTGTGATATCCATCCAAACCAAAACTGGTATAAGAGAAACCGCCAAGTTTACAAAAAGGGTCGGCCTTTCAAAGTAGTGATATCATGCAACCAGGGAAAGGCCGCCAAGGTTAATCCTATTAGCCAAGTTAATCCCACCGAATAATACTTTGGACGTTAAATGAAAACTTGAAGATTGCTACCGCTAATAGCAATAGCAATTACCGTTCGAAATATTAGTAGGTGCGATTAACTTGGCTAATAGGATAAACCTTGGCGGCCTTTCCCTAGTTGAATGATATCACTACTTTGAAAGGCCGACCCTTTTTGTAAACTTGGTGGCTTCTCTTATACCAGTTTTGGTTTTGGGTGGATACTGACTACTAACTACTAATTCCGCTCATATAAAATAAATTATGCGACAGATCCGAATGAATTTGGTATTCAACACTCTTTTAACTCCAGTATGTTCCTTTTATGGTTTGACCTTTGTGGAGGCATTAACTAAAAAGATTGCAATAATTTGTAATGCTATTTTTTTCGTATGTTGGAAAAACACCACCGGTCATCAACATAACATTACTCGTTATTAGTGCTAACGAGTAACAATGCAAACGGACTCCCAGAAATAATTGGCAACATATCATTGTCGACAAAATGGAACCGCTACTGGTTTGTAGTAGGGCGCGTGGTTTCGGGCCACTAAGCTTTTAATAAATCTGCAGTCCGCGCTACTTATTGTTGATGGTTGAATGCAAATTAGCAAACGCTTAAATTTATTTAGATACACGCTAGTGTGTCACCGCCAAGTAACAGTAGATCATCCCATTGTAGACATCCGATTGTTAAAAATTGATTGTTAATGATAAAAAGGCGGTTCACTAGCAGACATGTGTCTGTTAACTGTAAGCAACTGAAAGCATATTTTGGCATGTTGAGGATAAATCCCAATGCGACAGAAGTGTTTCAAATTATGGAAAATGTAAGGTGAAGGGTCAGAGATTAAGAAAAACTAAAATTTAAAGGATGAGTGTCCACCAATCATAGAGAAAAAGATGCGTCAATAACTTTGTTTTTATGTTACTGTCTAGCTAATAGGATTTTTCCCATGTTATATCCCATAGACTTTTTGCTCATGGCTAGCGCAAAATTGTCAAGGCCTACGTACCTGAATTTTTGCACACGGATGCATGGTGATTTTAGGATGGTCCTTTTGTTGGTTTGGGGGTTGTAGAGGTCAGGACAAATGCGTGGGAGGGTGTTGAAATTTGCCACCAGCGAATTTAAATTTCATTTCTTTTCCAAGTTGCAACCAAAGATTTTAAGCAACAATGGCTTGAACAATCAACACTGGTCCTTAGATTTATTGTAAAAGCCTGGACGAACTAAAAACTGAGCTGTAACGAAGGACAAAATAACAAAATAATCAGAAACATTAACGTTGCCGTGAATTGCGTAAGAATAAAGGGATGCACGTTAGATGATGGTTACGCAACAATACGAGCATACACAAGCTTATGGGTTTTTTTTGTTAATAACTCAAAAACAAGCTTCGTGTTCTGCCGTTTTAGTAACAGCGACCTTCGGGGGTTTCTGCATGACTAAATGTGAACGAAATCTTGAAAAATTAAGGGGAAGTTGCAGGGATAACCAAAACAACTGAAGAGGATGAGCTGATTGAGTGAGCGAAGCGAACGAATTCAGCGATTGTTAGTCAGTGTGTGCAAAAAGGAGATTGAAGCATCCTAAACGGACGGTGTAACTTATGTACGTTCACAGTCCTACGAAAGTTGTGATATCCACCCAAAACCAAAACTGGTACAAAAACCCGCCAAGTTTCCAAAAACAGTCTGCCTCTGAAGGTAGTGATATCATTCCACCAAGAAAAGGCCGCCAAGGTTAATCCTATTAGCCAAGTTAATCGCACCGAATAATACTTTGGACGTTAAATGAAAACTTGAAGATTGCTACTGCTAGTAGTAATCTTCTAGTTTTCATTTAACTTTCGAACTATTAGTATGTGCGATTAACTTGGCTAATACGATTAACCTTGGCGGCCTTTCTCTGGTGCAATGATATCACTACCTTCAAAGGCCGACCGTTTCTGGAAACTTGGCGGGTTTGTCTACCATTTTTGGTTTTGAGTGGATATGATTGAAGTCCTCACTGCAGCAAAAATATTAAAAAAAACTAATATCTCCGTTCATATACAATATTTTGCCACAAAGTAAATAACTGGGCAGTGGCTAAAATAGGATGCCACCAAAAAAAAAAACTACAAAAGAAGTGACATCTAAAACAAAACCCACAAGGGTGAAAGAACCCGCCAAGTTTCAGCCAATCAAAGTAGTGATATCAGAGCCAAAAGGCTGCCACCAAGTTACTTCATTAGTTGCCAAGCTAATCACACCGACTTATGTAAACCTCAGCATGAACTTCCATGTTAAACGCCTAACTTTGAACTCCTAAAGTTTGCCCCAGAATTGAAATAGACCAACGAAATTCGGTATTTGGGGTCGTGTCGTTACTATTTCACTGCATTACAAATTTTAATGACAATAGAACCGTTCGGCCCGCAGAGCGTCATCTTTTGTTGTTGTTGTTGTTGTTCTTGTTATTCTTGTTCTTGTTGTTGGGACACTTTGCTCTCACCTGGAGAACGAACCGCTGAACTGATTTTCAAGTTCTATGGTTTAAAACGTAGGTGTGACATGATCTAGGGCCTATAGCAGGCGATTTTAATGTAACTACAATATTCTTGACACGGAAAGCCAAATGGGCTAGAACGTGTGCTCTAATCTAGAGATCGAACCAATGAACTGATTTTCAATTTGTATAGCTAAAAATGTAGTTATTAACACCAACCAGGGCCTTTTGAACACGATTTTGATGTGACTGCAGTATTCTCGTCGGCAGACCAATTATTATTAGTATTAAAAAACGCTTATGCGAATAAAATACGGATGTAAGTCTTAAAAAACTTGAAGCCCTAAAGGAACAGATATTAGAAAAAGACATGTAAGCCATCAGCGTCGCACTAATACGTGTAAAAGAATCTCCAGCGACCTGTTCCTTTAGGGCTTTAAGTTTTTTAAGGCTTACATCCGTATTTTATACACTTAAGCGTTTTTTAATACTAATAGCCCTTATTTTTTTTCTTGTTTTAGCAAGAATAACACAGCAAAGAACACTGTAATCGCCTTAAAATAATTTTTTTTTTTTTTTTTTTTTTTTTTTTTTTTTTTTTTTTTTTTTTTGACCCAATTTCCTGTTTTTAGCTTGATCTATAAGAATTTGTTGCCCAAACCCCTGGGTGGCATCACGAGGTGGTTCTGGGGTGGAAGGGGGGGGCACTGGTAGCACTTTGGGTATTTCATTGGGGTCCATGGCTGGTTTGGTTTTTACTGTTAAGAAAGACTTGTGTACCAAATTTATGTTTTCTGCAAAATTTCTGCAAAAATTTGTTATTCCACTTAATGATTTCTGCCCAGTGCTCTACGATAATAATTGCTCTGCCGATGCGAATACTGCAGTAACATCAAAATCGTGTTCAAAAGGCCCTGATCGGTGTTAATACCTACATTTTGTGCTGTACAAATTGAAAATTGGTTCATTGGTTCGATCTCTAGATGAGAGCAAAAGTTCTAACCCATTTGGCTTTCCGTGTCAAGAATAATGTAGTTACATTAAAATAGCATGCGAAAGGCCCTAGGCATTGTCCATACCTACGTTTTAAGTTATAGAACTTGAAAATCGGTTCTGTGGTTCGATCTCCAGGCGAGGACAGAGTCCCAACAGCAACATTAATGATTTCTGACCAGTGCTCTGCTATAATAATTACTCTGTCGACGAGAATACTGCAGTCACATTAAAATCGGGTTCAAAAGGCCCTGGTCGGTGTTAATACCTACATTTTAAGCTACACAAATTGAAAATCGGTTCATTGGTTCGATCTCTAGGTGGGAGTAAAAGTTTTAGCCCATTTGGCTTTCCGTGTCA
>JAHWFP010131718.1:0-37281 GCA_023313725.1 Lithobius niger | reverse complement strand
TGTTTGCCATTTCCCAGCAAGAATGTTACCCACTGCCATAGAACACAAACTACCATTTGTTGGAATCGAGTCAGATTCACTCTTTTTCTGGAGAAATTCGGTGGACATCTCAAATTTATCCAGTTTCTTTTCAAATTTTTGTGCTAGATCCTCTGCGTAGCCCTCCAAAATAAGTTTCTTTTTATCGAAGAAGTCCCTCGTCCAAGTCTCAAAGCTGGTTTTAAATGCTGAAAATTTAGTTTCCAGGGATGCCATAATTCCCTGTGCAACGTTAGTCTACCCACTTTGAGTTCAGCCAGGTCCATATCTTTCTCGAGGGTAAAGCCGTCCTGTTTGTTTAGTACTCTTGCAGAGATATTGAGGATGGAGGGGTCAGCAGTTCCTTCGCATGATGTTGATTTACCTGAGGAAGGCGTTCTCGTGTGCCTCCCATCAATCGAGATAGGGGTTTGCACTGAATCGAAATACATCGTGTTTCGACGGTACCGGTTCAGCCTTGGGTTACGTACATGATCACCTTCAGCAGCATCTGCGTAGTTTTCTGGGAACGAGATGAGGAATCTTTCCATGGTCAGAGGTAAAAAAAAAATTAAAGGAAAAAAAGAAGAAGAAAAGGGGGGAAAATGTAAAAAAAAAAATGGGAACAATTGCCAAGTTCACCCCTGAATCAAAAATGCAACCATCTGCAACCGAAAAGTTAAAGAAGAGGAGAAAAAAAAAATTCTGAGAAGAGTGGTCCGCCTCCTGGATTCGAACTGACACAGAGAGGAGGTAAGATGGCGGCCCCCAGTCACGTAAACAGGAGCAGCACAGTCGTTTGTTTCTTCTACGATACACTTAGAAATACGGACTCCCACGTACAGCCATTGGCACCTGACCTGTCACTGGGCATTCATAAAAACACTCGACACACCTGATGCAGCAACCACGGGCGGAAAGGCAACAAACCAACACGAATCGATGGCAGCAAGTGGTTCCTGTTTCAACGCACTACCGAAGCGAGGTTTGGTTCACTACCAAGCTCTTTCGCCAAGCTCTTTCGCCAAGCTGATCCCACCAAGTATTAGTTAAAAGGTTAAATGAAATATATGAAAATTGCTTACTGCGCAATTTTCAATTATTTAATTTAACGTTAGAAGTCTTAGTCAGTGGGATTAACTTGGCGAAAGAGCTTGGCGTTTGATATCACGACTTCACACGGCCGAAAAGCTTGGCGGGAATCCTTGACAAGTTCTGTTTTGGGGTAAATATCAGCTATTTTTGGTCCAAATTAATGAAATCCATTTTTTTCTTAGCAATTATGAGATGGAAACATCAATCTGATTTTCTGGTCCATTTCTTTTTTTGGTTAGCTTTGGTTACATTTTGAGGACACCCAGTCTCCTTTTTTCGTATGATTAGTATTTCCAAGAGGAAATGAAAGCATGCACATTACCGTGTATGGTTTCATTTCCTCCTGGTATTTCTTATTATTACTGCAGTATTAGCACGGCTGGCAGATAGCTAGCTAGTGCTAATATTAGAGTTCGTTTGTGCACGAGAATTTTCAAAAACTGGACCGGAGGAGGAGGAGGAATAAATGAGCTTTTATTGGGGCCTTAGCCGTATGCTATGTACCCACCCTAACGCCTAATACATAAACTCACTTCCAATAGACTGCCATTCGCAAGTACACTGTATCCATAATTCCTAAAGAACGAGTCAACTTCCACTCCCACTTCAGCACACTAGTTCATGATTCTGCTGTGATTCTGGTGCATGTCAACATTAGATATATAATCATAATTGTAATTGCTGCTGCTGATGCACGCCTCTTGCACACCCTGCACATCTACAAATTACAGAATGCTTTCTACCTCCCCATTTACTATTCAAACCACGTGCATTCCACGATCCAATTGAAAAGGCGCTTGTGAAGGTGACAGACTTAGGTGCCCACAGCATCCTCACTGGCATTCGTCGTACAAGTGCTGTATATTTCACTACTCACAATTTGCCCTGCACACTTTTCCTGTACAGCTTTGTACTTCTTGCACCATGACCACACTATCTGTCGCACTCGAACCAGCATCACTGGAACCACTGGCACTGAGTGAAACGGTGATTCTGCTCATCCCTGGAGTACACTGGGACAACACCACACCTTGCGTCTCATACACATCACTGGAGGGCTGCTCGTCATTGTGACTCCACTCACTACTCTCTTGTAGTGAAACAGTAAGAACCACTAGCGCAGAGAGAACCGGACCTGGAAGACAAGACAAAACTTCTGCACTTGCTAGTTGCTGTGCAGGTTGCTGGTTGTTTGCTGGCTGTTTGCTGGTTGTGTTGCCTGCTGCAGCCTACTTCCTTTGACGAGCTTTCATTCTTTTCCTGTTCGATGGAGGCGCACTACGAAAGCTCCCTTCTGATTCACTACAGGTACTGCCATGCTTTTCTGAGTCTGATGCATGTTGAGCGTTACCACTCGCACTGAAATTACTAGCAGCAGATAGCACCACATTTCGAACCGGTGCAGGTTTCTTTCCGGAACGAGGAAGGGTAGCAGCTGAAGCCTGGTTTGCCCCAGAGCTTGAGTGACACGCTCTCTTTCCACTCTCTGTACTGCTATCACTCTGAGGTGGGGGCAGAGATCCCTCGGATCCCAGTAGCACCAATACACCACACACTCTATACTCGCGCATTCGCGGTGGAAGTGCCCACGCATGGCACAGCGCAAGCAGCGAGACGCGCGGTCTGCTATCGTGATCAAACATGGGATGTCTCTAACTCGAAAAATGTCAGGCATGTCATCGAGGGTAACTGTGTCATGCAGGCGGAACTTAATCATTTGCACTCCCAAAGCACACAGATCACGGCCACCCACTAACAGTTGTTCGAAATAATGCTAGACTAGCACACCAAACTGGCGAATCGCAGCACTAATGTCATTTGCGGTGACCTCGTATGGTAACCAGTGGAGTTTCGCATCAATGTGCTGATCATGGAAATCGCAGATTTGTACTTTGTCGTCATTGATGAAGATGGATGCTTGCAGCAGCTTTTTCTTCGCGGAAGGGCTGCTTAAAACAACTTGGAATGCACCTCCAGCACGAAGGGTGCACATTGCTTCAATCTCCTGACTGCCAACAATATTTGCAGCAGCACTGAACACTTGTGCAGTTAGATACGGTCTTCCATAGCCACCACATAAGAAAATTACAGCCCGAGTCATCTTGACGTTATTCAGCCATCCTTCATACAGCCTTTTAAGTTCATTGCCTTCGTTGTTGTGGACCCATTTGCAGTTTTTCGTTCCACACGATTGGAAATATTGAAGATTTTTTTAACTTGCGAAATCACTGATTCTCGTTCATTGTTCGTACTTTTCTGAGCCCCCTGTTTTCCATAAATGACTGCATTGCTGTACGAAGCATTTCTATTGTTGACATCCCTATTGTTGCCACTATCCTCATCATCCTTACCATCATCATCCATATCTTCTTCAACACCATACTGCTTTAGTTCCTATAAGTCGATGCCTCTGGTTGCTGCGTCAGCACACACTTCACGGTATACTTTTCGAGAAACAACCCCTGATTTGATATCCTGTTCAGTAATGATTCCTAACTCTCTGCATTCCTGCAGCAATTCGAAGATGTCCGACGCCATTGCTAGCGAGGAGGATTGATTGATTGGTTTATTATGCAGAAAATTGGTCCTGGGCCACGCATTCTGCGACTAACTACATATAATTACAGAGAAAATAGGACAGAGAAAACCACTGAACATAGAGAAGCAAACCGGGAGCAACAAAATTAAGGAACCACCAGAACACAGATCAGAACACACAGACCCTGGGCTTGGTGCAAGGAGAGGGAAAGGAAAGAAGGTGAAAAGGATTCAGCGCGAGACCCATAATATAAACGAATTCCAGTATCTCGAACAAAACGTGCTACAGCCGACAGCCTGCCTGAAGACGTGCGACCATCATTCAGGGACAGAAGATCATCCACAGATTGACCGGCACGGAAGTATCGAGCTAGACCCACTCGCTGAACACGGAATACCGGACAGTGGAGCAGAAAATGATCCGGTCTGATATCCACCAAACACACCGGACACCGGGGAGAGTCTGACCAGCCCATGCGATGACGATGAGCCTTGAGAAGGGAGTGCCACACTGCCCAGTGCGCAAACGCGAGAGAGTCCTAGCAGTCAGCACCGAGAATCTATCAAGGACTGTTGAACGACTGCAAACAGGATGAATACGGAAGAGGCGGAGGAGGCAGAGCGGCTAACAATATGAAAATATTACAATGCTGCAACATGCAACAATGGTGTAACAATACGCGAGGCGCACAATATTGGTTTATAGCTCACTCGAACAAGATGCAACAATGGTTGGGCGCCGGAAAAGTAACATTGTCGTTGTGTGAATTAATGTCAGCCAGAGAAAGCTTAACTCGTTATGGAGATGCAAAATAAAATGGTCTTGGTTTTCGCTTAAATCTTCAAGTTTTAAACCGTAGGGTGCAAAGTCTCTAATTTCGAGCCGACAAGACTGAGTAACTTATTTGCTTCTTCAATGCGGGTTTCGGGAAGCCAGTTGAATTGTTTCCGCCATTTGTTTGCCATGATACTGCAACTATGCGGAGTCAATTACCCCTCGAGATAATGCATGCTAAATCTAAACACACGCTAATGTGTTGCCATCAAATAATAAACATTGCACAAAACTTGGGCGAAACCTGATCATAAATACGCATTTCTAATTTTCTGTTAGTTCGCAAACAAAATTTTGTAAACAGTGGACGTCCCGTAGACACGATAGATCAGACCATAGCAATTACCATAAAAAGGAAGCGAAAAAAGCCAACAAAATAACTGAACACAAAACGGCTTCGCCGTTTAGAAAAAAACGTTAGAGCTCGTATCCCCATACTCACAGCTGTGAAGGCACACGAATAAAAACGGAGTAGCGTTCACTCGAACGCAATGAACTATAATTTGAACTCCAATTCCAGGGAACAAGGTTATGCCATGCCGGCCTCCGTTCACACTCGTGTATGTCATCACTAATCAAACAAACAAAATTTGAATATTTGAATATTTGATTGAATATTTCACACACAAAAAGGCATAAACACGCCCCTGATACTGAATGAAAACCTAACCCACAAACACATACAGAACAGACGCCATAAACAGCAAAGCCTATAAAATTGAAAGATTAAAAATACATACAGAAAATGAACGCGTAATTACTCACACAACTAGAACTAAAACAGTGACCATCAAACGCAAACACAGGCCAAAAAACTGCCTAAACTAGGAATCTGTTTGCTTTACAAATTATAAATGCACACAAAATAAACATATAGCCACTCACACGAAACAGACTTAAAATATAAAACAACAAACACAAATATAAAAAAAAGTCTGTATAACACACAAGTTAAGTGCACACAAACATTCACACACATACGCACACAAACATTACACATTTCAAACACAAACTGCGTTCACTTTCTGACATAACCGTTGAGTAAAGACAGTCCTTGTTCCCTGGAAATGGAGTTCAAATTATAGTTCGTTACGTTCGTTGCGTCCCTTTTTATTCGTATGCATTCACAACTGTGAGTAAGGGTATACGAGCTCTAATGCTTTTTTTTTAAACGGCGATGCCGTATTTTGTTAAGTTAATCTCCTGACAAATGCAAGGATTTATTTAATGTTCAGTTTGGCATTGTTGCATAATAACAATGTTTAAAACAATGTAAAACGATCAGTTTAGTCGCTTAGAGGTCCCTGGACCCTCAACCTTTTGACCAATTAGAAGAGGTCTTATGAAAAGGGCACTTCTTTAGCGCAATTCCTGTAAAATGAGCTAATAACCAGCTTTATTCATCGCATGGAAAAATTTATTTTGTGAAACAAAAATGTCGTCAGCCAGTAGCCAGTAACTAGTAATTAGGCAAATATCAACGTTATTCACGTCGTTTTTTCAACATGAAAACGCTAAGCTGTGTCACTAACCGTGACTTTTATGTTGTCAGGCGACCAAAGCTACCCGATTAAATAAGTTTCAGCCTTTTCTGTCGCATTTTTATTTATCCTCAGAGGGCTGAGAACAGCCACATTATATACCTTAGCTGTGTCGCCATGCTCATATATATTTTATCTGGATAGATGTTAGCGTTTATAATCTTGGCGGGCGACACACTAGCATGTGTCTTGATAACGCCTTTATCGATACGCCCACTTCTCCTCTGACAATGTCGCACTTGTGTCATAATATAAAAATCAGCCGGAAAGTGCACACACAAATACAAGAGCACAACATTTCAGTCTACAGTCAATACCATTGTGAAGTGTATAGTACAATAACTTAAAACGTGAGAAACACTGGGAAAGGGACAATTTTTAGTACCCTTAAACCTGAAACCAGTCAGGGAAAGTCAAATCTAGGATGAAAACCCAAAGAACAAAATGGGTTTGGAGATGGGTGAAAAAACTGGACTTCAAGAAGTGCATGTTCTCCATGCACAGACAATAGGTTGCTGCGCACAATGCTTGTCTGTGCACGCTCCGAAACTGCCGCACTAGTTGAAGTCCTCCCTCCCCCCATCCCTTCATATTGATTTTTCGATTCTGATCCGAGGTTTGATTTTCCCTGACCTGGTTAAGATTAAAGAATGCTAACATTTTTCCTTTCCTAGTGTTTGTCATATTTTCAATAATTTTATTATTTACATAAGGGTCTTGGTTGTAGACTAGACGTTGTATTATCATACTTGTTGTTCACTTTCCGAATGATTTTTTTTTTAATTACGGCACTCATCCATAAAAATAAAGATCACTCACTGAATCGTCGTTAAATCCGCAGCAGTGACTAGTTTTCTCGAATCAAGAATTTAAACTTGAACAATATACCTGGATTTAATCATTTAGGCAGAGTTACAAGGAAACCTACAAAGTTTAGAAATTCAAAATCGATACGCAGAAATAGGGCGACGTGTATCATGGCTCCTAGCCAGAGGAAGGGAAGAGAGGCTTCCCCTTCGAGTTAAATAATCATGGGAACTTCTACCGTTTCATTCCTTTTCATCATCTGTGAAACACTAGAAACTTCTAGATTGGGAAGTCTTGTAGTACCCATGGGCATGAGTAAATAAAACTTCCATTCCATTTAGAATCCAACAAGGCTAACTGCTTCTGAAGTCAAACCAAAGTTATTTGATGGTTACCGCTGCATCCGTTACCGACATCTGGAGAGAAAACATTAGAAACTTTTAGCCTGGGAAGTCATGTTGTGCCCATGTGAAGGAGTTAGTAAAACTTCCATTTAGAATCCAACAAGGCCAGCTGCTTCTGAAGTCAAACAAAAGTCATTTGACGGCTACTGTAACATCCATTTCCAACATATGGAAAACACTAGAAACTTCTATCTGAAGCCAAACAAAAATCATTTGATGGTAACTGTAACATCAGTTTCCAACATCTGGAAAACACTGGAAACTTGTATACTGGGAAGTCTTGTTGTGCCCATGTGCAGGGGTTAGCAATGTGCTTTTTTTATGTTTTTTTTTTTGGTGCATTTTTGATAATAAACTTGTAGTCAGTACCTGTTGTTTCGCTTTTTTTTTATTTTTTATAATTAAAGATACTTATCAAATCTGTACGTCCCTGCTGGTTTCACGAAAACCTAAAGTTTGCTATGCATTCTAATGGATTTCTTATGAACGCAATACGTTGCAACTGGTATACTGCCATAAACAATTACTCTGCGTCGTTGTATATGTATTCTTGTCATACTGACGAGAAAAAGACCTGTTCTTAATAAAAAGAGCAGTGTTAAGTTCGGCTGTATTGTAGATGGTATCCTTTTTGTCGTCTTGATTCAACGCATTGCCTACACATACTTGAAGTATAACTTTTCCTTAGTCTTGCTTTAACCATGTTACTAAAAACAGGGGATGCACTTTTGGATTACATGTGACGTGCTCCCAACGTTCATAGAAATAACATTACAAATTATTTCAATATTTGTCGTTAGCATTTCTCCAACAGTAAAACCATAAAGGTACGATTTCCAGTCAAGTGTGAACAGAACGACAAATTTCATCGATCTATCGCATAAAATATTTTATGTCGATGGCAGAACTTTTTATCAGTACTACTTCCGTATACCTAAAATCAAAGATCTTTACACCTTTTTTTTTTTTTTTACCTAGACGCAGGTGACACATAGTATTGAGTATTTGCCTCGTTATTTTTTAGCCAATGAGAAAAGGAGATTTTTGACGTACGAGTCAATCACAGCCCGGTTACTCTCTGATCAGCAATCAATGGTCTACCAAGAGGGTGATTAATAAGTGATAAGCGCTTTAGTGATAATCACAACTAGTTGGCATCACACAGCACCAGATTCGCATACTTAAAATTGCTAAGAAGGCTTAATTAATCAGTTCTTAAAGAATGAGAAGCTAAATTCAGTATGTGAGAAAAGTTTAGGTTATGTTACATTTGATTGTTTTCGACGGGACGTCAATTGCTACTACGTCTTCTGTTTCTGACTGGTGCTAACTAATGAAATCCTCATAAAGAAGAATTTTTTAACATGGCGATAGAATAATATTGGTTGTTAGGACCGATTCGTTTATTGCTACTGTAGGTAACGCATTACACGTTAATAAATATGCTTCACAGGCGCTATACAATGAACGTCTGCAAACCGAAGCGTATTAAAAAAAAACGAAACTGAAATTCGTAAGTGAACGGTATTTTACTTAAGCCTCAACTAATAGACTTGCTAAAAAATTAATAAAAGTACAAAAACATTAATAAAAAATGGCGAAATTTTTATACGAGCCTATAAATGCTTGTAATTGATTTATTAATAAACTGAAAAGTTATTCTCGCGAGATACTCTGATTAAATACCTCTCCTCCAGTGGGTAGTTATCGAACTTTTGGAGCACTCAAGTTTTTGCTCCCTTAAACTCGTTCGTGCTTGAGTTGGCAATAAGCTCCATCATCACTTCGTGACTCCGGATCTCACTAATTAGCTAACACAAGTACTCACTTATTGGGAGCAAAAACGTTCGTCGCTTGGTCAGTTACTCGAGATCTCCCAATCGCTCCTTGTAAATACAGCATTTTCCTATTGGTCACTCGAATGAGTGCTACGACTAATTCCTTTTTCTTGGACACACTTTGCCTAAAACTAGGCTAATTAAAGACTAACTGTCGAGTGGCGTAAATCTGAACTTCACTTTAGGCACATTGTCAAGATTGCATGTCAAAGACCTCTATTTAAAAAAAAACCAATGTTTTCACTTTCGGAGGCACGAACACCTTAATCTTAGCATTCAAAGTCTTTGTCAGGCCAATGCCCGAGTATGCAAGCCCTGTTTGGTCTTCATACCAACTCGGTGATTTTGATGCCATAGAACGGGTTCAAAGACACTTTACTAAATACCTTATTGGTCTCCGCAACAAATCTTACGATGAGAGGTTACACATTTTAAATTTTGAGTCACTTGAATTGCGTCGACTAAAATAATGCTGACCTTTATCAGACTTTTACTCTTCTCCATGATTTCTAGGATTTCGATTATTCTGGTTTTTTATTTTCTTTTATTTATTTTAAGATAACTCCGATAGTAGAACCCGATGCCACGCTGACGGTTAATACAATTAACAGCGATTGCCGGAAATTTACCTTTGCAAATCGTGTGGTTAAACCTCGAAACAGTCGCTCAAACGAGGCTGCTTACGCTTCCAACTTGGGTTCTTTTAAACGTAACCTACTTAAATGTGATCTTTCCACATTTTTACTCATATTTAAATTTTAGTCTACTGCAGGTAGTCGATGTTAGCATTTCCCCTTTTTACGGTTGCAACGGTGATTTGATGGTCGTGCAGACGCTGTTCTTTTTTTTTTTTTTGCTACAGGCATACATGCAATGCAATAATCATTTGACATAATACTGTTGGTAGTGGGTGCTCAATACAATATCAATCCGGTGAAGCCAAAGCCACTAGTTTTCACTGGTTTAAAACACCAGAATGAAGAAAAAACACTCGATATTTTCATCGCTAACTGAAACGCAAATGTGACATTCAAGGAATGTAAAGAAAGGCTCTAGGTAGTGAGTGCTCAATAAAATATCAATTTCATATCGAGTAGCTTTTCTTCATGTTTCATGTGTTTTAAACCAGTAGAAACTAGGTTTTGGCTTCATCAGATTGATATTTTATTGACCACTCACTACCAACAGTATTCTATCTAAAGCTTTTCTTTATATTCGTTGAATGTCGTATTTGTGTTTCAGACATTACATCCTCCTGAAGAACTTGGTGCAATTAGCGAAAGAAATATCAAATGTTATTTGTTCACGTTTCTTTTGTTTTAAACCATTGAACTATGGCTTTTATTGATATTTTACATAACCACATAACTATTTTTCGTAACTATATAATTATTAAACATTCACCACCCACACCAAATTCGTGATACTTGGCTGCATATTGTTATTCTCAAAACAGCAAGTTCGGACAGAAAAAAATACTGTTTTCATTTACCATTTTGCTTATTTAGTAAGTAAAGTTTTAATTATATGTTTTAAATTCCCAACCGATGAACTGTTTTAACATGACTCAGATAATTTGTTAAAAATCACTCGCAATATAATACTTTGTTTAAACCTTCTCCAGAAATATATTTCATCGGTGGTAACTGGTGTTTAATTAATTCAGGTCGTAGGCTACTCTTATTCCTTAGGTTGGTTAAATGATTTTCCGTTCCAAATAGCTGTTTGTTATAATCAAGTCGTCTCAGACAATCAATATTAAAAAAAAAAATTTTGTAATTTTTGTGAAGGTTTCAGTTTAATTGCATTATTATCCAATTCCAATGACCTGAACTAGGCTAGAAATCGGTAATTCAGAAATAACAAAAAAAATGCCTACGTTAGGGACTGACTTGATGACCCTTCATTCAGTCCAAGTTTCATGCACGTTGACTTGACTTGCCAAACCATTCATAATAACAATTATTCTTGTCTTTGATTTGATTAAGAATTGGACTTAGCTGACTTGTTTTTGATGTGATTTGATCTGTCTTTAATTGTATATGTAGTTACAACCTATTCAGGCCAATTCTCAAAAATTTAGATTTAATTCTACTTGATTGTAGCCATGCACAGTCACCTTAAAATCCGGTAAATTCTGGGCAATTACACCAATTAGCCAAACCTTGCCCGACATTTTGCTGCGATTTGGATGATGTGGATGGAATTGGATATGGTTGATAAAAATAGCTAATGAATCGGCTTGGTGTTGAATGGAACTGATATTGGAGCAAGCTGATGAAGTCAACGAATTGGAATTGATTTGTCAGAAAGAAAAACAAACAAGCGGCTGCAGCGACTGTCTAGTCGCAACCGGTCTTCTGTACACTTCCGCCACTTTCGAAAATGTCGAGGCGTACACCTCTATCACACACTGCAATTGATCTCTATTATAAAATCTAAAAGTAGTAATCATCACAATTGCCGGTTTAAAATGTGTTAGCTTTTAGGTCTAGTTTTAGATTTTATAATAATAATAATAATAATAATAATAATAATAATAATATTTGTTGCAATTGCAACAGGTCTGGCAAGGACCCTAGGAAAGATCACTGACAGCCAGACTAAATTCTAAAAAAGACGTAAAGTGATAACAGTATGGTCAGGGGAAGGTACGGGAATACGTATGGGGACACGAATGCCATACCACCAAGGTTAGACCTGACTCTAAGGTCCCCAATGACATCGCCAAACGTGTTGGACAAGGGAGATGTAAAAAAAAAAAGGCCCAAATAAAAATAGAAAGACACATAAAAAAATGAGGTTAAAAACATCGTTATGTAAATCAAAGTATGGTTATGGTATAGGAGTTTAGGAGTAATTGTCAGCTTTTAGGCCTAATTTTTACCTGTCGTTTTAATTTCGTATGTAGCAGCTAACGGATAATTGGGTTCGAGAGAGTTCATCAAAGCAACACGGTGTCGAGACTATAATAAATGATGCTACTGTGTGTCGTTAACGAAAACCTTTTTTTTTTAATGTTGCGTGTCTTCCTGTAACGGTTAGATGTGTCGATCAAATGTTTTTATTTAATTGAGTTACGTCTAGAAAGCCTATTAGCTATAGGAAGCAACGATGTTTTAATTTGACGTGTTTTTTGAAGTCCACTTGACTACGACTGAAAAAGGCGACGGACGGATGGGCGAACAAAGTCATTGCTGTAGTCTTCGCGCCGTTTCGGCCGTACAGAAGACTGAAAGTAACTGAATAGATTGGTTTTGTAATTTCTAATAAAGAACAAGGCAGTGAATCGAATGAACGGTATTGGTCAACGGCAGTCATTTGGTTGGAACTGAATTTGACTCACGAATTCGAATTTGAATTGATCTGAATAGAGTTGTTGCTGAACAGAAGTTAGCTATTAGCTGACTTGGCTCGCCGTTTGCTCGCACGCGCAGACAACTGTTTCAAATCCACGCAAATGGAGTTATCCCCGTTACCGGTATTGAAGAAACGTGTTGGAAGGAAACACGTCGTCTGCTGCAAAGATGAACGACTGTACACGTACTACGAACATAAAGATGATCCTTAACGCGTTCTGTGCGGTGATTGGCCGCTTTCATACCATGATGTGACTTCATAAACTCTATTCTCGCCAAAATAACTCAACAGCCAATGCATGGAAGCGCATCTTCTGATGTGACTGGGCGGGACATGCAAACAATGGAATTAAAAAAAAAAACTATTTGTTTACAATTGTTGACTTTTTGTCAAAAAAAAACGACAATGAAATTAGGATAAAAATCACAAAAAGTCTTTATTTTAGCAAACAAACAAAAAACGCAAACCGTACAGTAAACAGCAACATGAAATGAAAGGAGTGTCTCTGATATACATCCAGGGCCCTGCGTACCCTCGAGTTGCTCAACTGGTAGGCAGAGACCTCAGTGAACTGTTTGATCGTCAATGGCATCTTGATAGTGTAATCGCGTGCAGGCAAGTCAATACAGAAGGCTACGAGGGCGGCCAAATTCAAATGCTAAAGTGGTCGGAACGAATTCGAATGCACAAGTGGTCAGAAAGAAAACGATGTAATTCAAAGTCCGAACATCCTCAAGAAGACATCTGAGGGATGTCGAAAATTTGCAGGACAAAGTAGGTGTCCTTGAGTGAATTTAACCGAACTTTTTAGTGTTATTTTTATAACGAGTAGTAAACGGTAATTCTATTTTTTATTAGTTTCCGTTTTTCGAGCATACCAACAGTCGTCATTTTTAGACGTGCTCTGCTGCAGTGATTTGATTGGCTGACTTTGCTGAAGTTGTGTATTAACAATACTTCTTTTGGCTAAACTGGACACGAAAGAACTTTTAATTGCTGTTGGTCTGTAGTGACAGTTCGTAGGTTTATGTTAATTGCGCCCAATGCGAATCGCGATTTTACGTCCCTTCCCTCAGTAAGGCCGCTTACAGTAGTTGCCAGCTAGGACGATGTATGGTATGCTCTTACCGGACAAGCAGAGTCACGATTTAAAGTGTTCCAGCTGTGATACTTCCGGTTTGGGACTATGGGATGGCAGCCGCCATTATATATATAGGACAATATATGGACTGACGAGCAGTTCGGAAACCGCCATTGAGAACCTTAGTCCGTCGAGTAAGGTAACACTCGCATGGCTTCAATTAAACTGTAAAACGGTTCCCTAAATATTTCCCTTTAGAGGCAAACGTTTGAACAAATGTTCTAATAGCTACTTACTTTTAGAAATTGATGTTTGCATCGTTTTTAAGATGTACAGCACTTTCACATTTCCATAGCAACCTTCTTTTATATTTGCGTTGCCTTCATTGCACATCACAGGAATGGTGAATTATGGGATGTATGTCTCGCAAATCTCATTCAGGCGAGAGCAGAGGCGGGAACAGGAAGTTAGGTGGCTCCCATGGATGCCGCCATGTTTCTACTGTTTTTAGTAAATTGTTGTTTTAATGCGAAATTCCTGTTTTGGCTATTTTTAAGGTGTTACAATAATTTAATAAATAAAGTAAATCAGTAAATAGATTGTGGGATTGGCCTCTTCCGAATCTCATTCAGACGAGAACAGGAAGTTAGCTGGCGCCATGTTGGCGTTACAAGGTGCCGGCCAAGCGCCGGAAGGAGTCCGGAAAATGAAGTTTGGCTGGCTTTGTTTCTACTACAGTTGCGACCCCCTGTTGCCTGTGTCTTGGACCGGAAGTAAGTCTGTCATCCAAAAAGAAGCGAAATCGCTCTCCTTGTCTTACCACGGTTCGTTCTTTCTTGGGTCGATCGTGTAAACTAGCTGTATACAAATTGTGGAATACCGTGCGTTTCTTTTCCTGGCAGAGTCCTAGCGAAACAAGAGTAATGGTGTGCAATTAACGTCAAACTACGTCCACAACAACAGCATTGCCTAACGTGTAATGTGTCGCGTGTATTGACGTTGACTTTACGCCATACACGTATTCTGTTATATCGCCGTATGAAAAAGAGAAATATTTGGATACCCTAGATGTCGTTGTTAAGCAACTGTGTAAACCTGCGTAAAGTAATACTAAATCCTTACTTTCCAATTTTTTATATGTTAGGTAAAACCCTAAAAACCCATATAAGGGCTGATTTATGTAACGCCTTTGCATTCTCGCAGCTGGAATTTAATCGCGACGCCAAACGTGTCGTTGCCATGGTAACAACACCTCCTGAATTAGCTAAATCCGACATCGTTTGAGCAAATGCTTGCAGTCTAATAATTCGTGACAGGAAGATAAAGAAATCTTCCTGACGAATAATTTTGACCAAACACCACCTCGCTTCATGTTCCATGCACATATTTCTTTAGGGACTCTATGATATACTGATCATGGGAAAATTTGTTAACAGTGAAAAGACAGTGTTTTATATCCAAAATTTAAATGTTATTTGCCTAAAATAGAACCTTGTGATGGTATGCGGTAATGACTGACGAGCATGCCCACCCCGCCACCGACGCTAACATTGTGGTATATTGATCATAAAAAAATTTGTTAACATTTAAAAAATAGATTGGTTTTGTCGGTTATGTGTGGCTTTGCATCAAACTGTTGATTTTTTGTGTAACCTATGGCTTTAAACCACTTGGGTTACCATAATTAACTTAAATGGGGTTAGTTGGGCTTTTAATAAAATGTGGGAATGCATTTTTTTTTACTATTTTTTTGTATAAGTTGTTGAGTGATTGTACGAATAACTTATAATATGGCATGATTTGTAAAAGACTTCTATATATGACTAGGGCGTCATATGTTACTCTGTTGACAAAATGGAGCGAAGCGAACCCTAGCTGCATTCGAGACAGCGTTGTGGCTCATCTCGGTTGTTTGTCCATTTGCTTTCGTTGCGCGTCGCTGGATGGCGTTGACGTCGGTTGCGACGAGCTGTTTTCCGACTTTGGTTTTCCGCTTGGGGCCGATGGAGTTTTCCCACTTCGGAAGCTACTGGTGAGCAAATAGGTGAGCAGCTCATACCAACTGTGTATTTCGTCACCTTAATTATTCCTCAACAACATGTCCGATTTTAAAATTTCTTTCTTAAGACCACCTTTGGGTGTAACGATGTCATTGTACAAAATTTGGTGTTGCAGTGGTTATTTTGTGATGCGGATACAGTGGCTGCATTGGAGTGAATTCTTAAACGGAGCTCCATTCGGCCTTCGCCTCACTTTGCTCCAATGAACCTAAATAGATATTCCGTACGTTTGAATGAAATTTGAAATTTTTTTTATCGTATGAGGCTAAGAAAACATGTCTACATCAATTATGAACCGTCCTGCAGCTATTTTTTTTTTTTTTTTTTGCAGTCTAGGTATAATTCATAACTAGGCACGTAGTTAAGCTCTGAAAATCACAGTTAATCGGCCGAACGAGAGATTCAGCAATAGTTTGTTTTCCGTCTTATTGTATAAAATTTAGTTTAGAATATTTTTTGTAAAAACTTCGCCAACTGCCAACTTCATCTATGTGATTTTTATCCAGTGCTCTGCGAACGAACACAACATCGATCTTTACGATCGCGTCTGGATAGCGCTGCCGCCACGGGCTTTGATGTATAATAAAAGAAGCAGCAGATCAAATAAACAGCAAACGAAACAAAAAATGGATATCACTTCAAAACAGAACCTTGTTAAGGGTTCCTGCCAAGTTTTTCGCTCTTTCATAAATAAAGACTAATGCAAGCCCATTTCCGTTACCGTCTGAACTGAAGTAAGATTAAAAGCCGAAGCTCTATTGCTTAAGCCAGCTCATACTGATTCTTAGCGGTAGAGCTGCGGCCTGTGATCTCAAAGTTCGAGGGTTCAATACCCGCTCAGGCAGTCTGACATTTAAGTCCAAAAGGCAACGTAAATAGGTTTGCATCTGTATTTATTTACCACTAAGGGAATGGTCATTATTCATAGCCGGGGAAGGGGGGGGGGGGGTAGGCCGAGGAAATGAAAAGGTGTGAGGTGCTAAGGGAGTGAACTATAAGTTTCGAGTCAAACCCAATTCTTACTGACTCTTTACTGCATAGCTAGGGGACTATGCACATAGCATCACGGATCGGGCATCAACATCAAGAGTTCCACTGAAACCGACCATGGGTTTAGCTCCAGAGAGTCAACTTGCAGGTTGCCTCTCCAACACCAATTGGTGAACCGTCGTTCAGGCACCCGTATTTATACGAGTCGAAAACAGCAGATCTTGTCTAAGGCTTTACGTCACGTAACTAGCTTACTGCATTGAATCGGCTCCAAGGTTGGCAGTTGGGCTCGGTCACTGCATAGCTGCTGGCGCTCGACCAATTCCCGCTTTTAGGCCGTAAAAGGACGGGTGGTCGCAGCTAATGTTAACAGCAAGGCGTGTCACGAAGTGTTGGCTTCGTGTTGTGCCTTACTGTAGACATGTAAGCCGTTACAAAGGTGACCATCAAATTTTCGATAACCCTCTCCCTTCCCGTTCAAAACCCTGCAAAAATCTTGCCTCCCCCCCACCGCCCTATTTGCTTGTATGTCACATATATAACATAGTCAGTACCTGAAAGCCAGAAGAGAAGCCAAGCAATTGGGCCGGGGGGGGGGGGGGGTGTCTACGGCTTTGCCCCACAGAAGGTAAGGCGTTTTTGGAAATTTCGAATGTTGATAGTGTCTTTTTTTAGGTCCAAAAATACATTTTTCTTCCAGTTTGGTCAGTGTTTTTTTGTGTGACTCCTACCCTCTTGACAGGACCTAACCAATTTATGACCCTCCCCCGCTTCGTGTGAGTCGAAAAAATTCATGCCCCCCCCCTCCCCTCTTGCCTGGCGATAAATAATGACCGGTCTAGATTTGGCTTTCCGTCCAGTTTTTTCGCCTTGAAATACTTGAATGAAGTGATCTCAAACGCTAAGGTAATTCCACCGATTAATAATTCTGATGTTAAAATTAAAACTTCAGCCTTTTCATTTTAACATCTGAACTAATTAAATTAATGTACACATATTGCTGTAAATTATAGAACGGAATGCGGAGTACAAGACAAACAGACATTAATTACTGCACTTAACATTGGCGCTTGATTTAACTTAACTGTTAAAAAGCTTGACAGAAAGCTTTAACAAGTTTTGTCTGGGACAGATTATTGCAACCGATCGGGATTGGACTGGACTGGATTTAGTAAGGAGCAGTATCCCCGAACAGTGTCTTCTGCCCCATGAAACAATCACTAAAAAAAACTAGTATACAATTAATATAAACTAATACAACTTTAGTAATAAAACACACATAAAAGACAACGAAAATACGGCCACCAACAGACAGAACTTTCCTAAACCTCCGAACAGAGCGAACAGAACGCACCACTGTTGGAGACAGTTTGGCTCCAAACCTGACCTCGCGCGTGCGCTGTGACGTTGCATCAGCCGTTCAGTACCTTCTTAAACTACAACACAGCTCAACAAGCTCAACAGAGTATTCGATACGCCATACCTTCACCGCGACCAGACCTGGCTAATGGATTTGACCAGGATTGGCTAATAGATGTGACCTGGCGAGATCAATGCCAAATTGCGAACCATCTCAGGGAGGTGGTTTGCTGGGGTGGAGGTAGCATGCGCGAGGTAACAGATCCATCACTGACGATGTTGACGTCAATCAAGCCGCATCAACGCGGCTATTAGCAGGTAATGAGCCAAACTGTCACCAACAGTGTTGCGTTTGGTTCGCTCTGTTTGGACGTTTAGGAAAGTACCGAGAAATGAAAGAAGGCAATGGGATTCGTGATCAGCACAGTTAACTGTATTTGTTGTATCGTTTACATATGTGTAATACTACAAGCAATGGAAGTCGTACATCGTTTACATGCGTTTATTGGTGAAAGTAGGTCAGCAGTTTTCCTTTGCAGAATGGAGTTTCGAAGCACTTGGGATTTTTAGGGACACAGTCTTTGTAGCTTATGTCTTCCGGTTTAATAATTTTGGAACATGCGGCGAACTGAAGACACTGGTTGTCACATTCGGTCAGAATATCTCCCGCACTTCCAAGACACACCAGGCAGGACAGGACTAAAACGGATACGGTTGCGATCTTCATAGCGCTGGTTTGGGCCTGAAAAAAAACAAAGAAATGTTACGTATTTCCGAGACACACTATGCAGGATCGACCATAGGACTTGTGTTCTGTTTGGGTGGATAAGCAACTTGACGAAACCGGAAGTTTAAGAGGCATCAAAGGACGCACCGCCACGCCAATCGGCATGCGCGGCCGCATGATCGGAAACTTGCACCCAACGCGCTAGGTTTAATCCCTCTAAACCATCTTTCAACATGGCGGAGAAAGCAGACGACGCCTAGTATAACGCGGTACTAAACTGGTATAAGCTACATTGGATTTAACAATTTTTTCAATTTTTCTGATGCTATGACATTTTAACTTGGTTTAACTTGCTGTTGTCACAAGAAGATGAATCATTCTACATCGGTTTTCTTGCAAATATGCATTCATAAGGACCCAGTTTCGTGTGCTACAAAAATGCGATATTTACTTCCCCAACAATCGGCGTTAAGGTTTCGTTCGACTGTCAAATTTTGTTAAAAAACACAATGACACCTATACGCCTGGCAATTAACAATCTCTTATCTTACCTACGTTTGATACATCATAAATAGGGCTGCACAGAAAATTCCACCGCCTACGGTGGAATTCCATTCGTCTACGAGCGGATCAACCACGAATACCTCATGGCGGCTTTGTAAGGCGGAAGTAGCAGACGCGCTTTGAATTCTGAGATACATTCGCGAGTCAAGCTGGCTGACGAAGACTATATACGCACTTCGGCTATGCATTTGAGCTAGGAGTTGCTTATCTACCCAAACACAACTCAACTCCTATGGATAGACTAAAATTGATACGGTTCCAGCCTTCGTTGCGTTGGTTTGAGCCTGAAAAAAAGAAAGAAATGGTACGTTGTTTTTAAAGGCTGTTCACAAATAGCGTCACGCAAATTTTGTTCTTTTTAAACCCCCCCCCCCCCCCCCCGGTCACATTTTGTCACAAAACCATGGAATATGACAGAATGAACTGGCAACACACCTTTTACAATTCTAAAGAAAGCAAGGATGACTAATACCCATTGTCGGATTGGGCCGCTCGTGAACCCGGGAATCCCCGGGGACGCCCTCACTACAGGTGGCCCTTGTTTCAAAAAAGAAAAACATTTTTTTGACAATTTTGAAATGAATTTGTATGAAAAATAGCATCTCCCAAATTGCAAGATAACGTTTCAAATTCACTCTAATTTCTTTAAAATATGATAGGTTACAGGGCTCTGCCCCGATTTCCGATATCCCCCCCCCCCCCAACTACAAGATGTCATTGTACAAATAGGTTTTTTTATTTGACATAAAGTCGTATAAAAATTTCATCTCTAGTTGCAGGAAAACGTTTCTTAGTCACGCTGATTTCTTTAGAATATGCTAGCTTGCGAGGCTGGCCCGCCCTCCCCCCCCCCCCCCCTCTCCCCCCTTCCTCCGAGGCCCCTGTAGTACTTTCCTGGCCGACCCTTCCCAATCCGACCCTGCAAATACCACTAGCCACCACAATCCTGAACCAGGTGGGCTTACGACAGATCGCGACTTTTAATAGAACCGTATGCGATTTGAAAGCGATCAAATCGAGAATAGGGCCTCTGGTTCTGGATTATGGTGGCTAAGTGTTATTTGTCACGTTTGATTTCCTTAGAATTTTTAAGGTATGTTGCCAATGCATTCAGTCGGATTCTTTGGTTTACTGTTGCTATTACTTAGTTTTAAATAATGTGTTTTCTTGAAAACGGCTCCTATCTATGAGACGAAACGTCCCAATTTGAAACTTTGCGTTCTTTTGGAGTTCCGCTTGTCTTTTAAACGTTGATTTTATTAATCAGCGTTGGATTTTTGTCAATACCGTGCGTAAAAATTGGCATGGTTTAGTAAGTCTAGCACGTAAAAAAAAAAGGTATCCTAAGGTATTCTTTGTATGGCACTTTTTGTGGTCGTGAAGTCAGGTGATACTTTTCAGACAGGGAACCACTTGCAAATACAGAAACATTGCAAATTTTTTTTTAAATAAACACAAATAAAGCACAGCCTAACCTTAAGAAAATTTTGTATAGAGCTCTAAAGAGCTTCTACAGAGCCCTACAGAGTTCAAAAGAATTCCATATAGCGTTATAGACTTGTATTGAACATGTTTTCTATAGAGATTCTGTAGAAAGAATTCTATAGAATTTTTAAGAAGTTCTATGGAATTTCTAAAGAGATTATATACTTTCTAGAAAAAAACTATCATAGAAATTCTGTCGACATTAATTGAAACTAGCTGACGCCGTTCTAGCAAACAGCCAACCCTCACCCCCTCCACCTTCCCCCGTACCCGCCCGCTCGCCCGTTGGTCAGCGGCAGTTCTTAGCAGCCCCCTGCCTGCCTGCATTTCTGCCTTCGTTTGCTCGTGCATGATGCTTTTGCTTTGCTGTGTGCATTAACCTCATCAGCCTTAGCGTATTATATGTATAGATGCGATTGTTGACAGCGCAAGATCCCGTTTTAACTCGGTTATCCATTTTTTTGGTCTATGGCCAAAACACATACACTTGTTGTTCAAACTAATATTCATAGACTTAATGGGTGTACACATTTACGATGAAAGCATTTGGTAAAGGAGGGGTGGGGGCGGTGGATAGCTCAGGCGCTAAAGGCGCTATTAACATTAGAATTTATAAAGCTGATAAAATATCTGAAAATACTTTCATAGAACTTCTAAATTGTTCTAATGAAATACTTTAGAACTGTAGAGACTCTGTACACAGATTTCTATAGAATTTATAAAGAATATATAGAATTTGTAAACAGACTAAAATTTCTAACGAGACTACACGAAATTTTAAAAAGAATCTATAGAATTTCTAAAGAGAGACTGTTGTGAGACTGTTGTTAGCCTAAGTTCTAGTGCTTTCACGTTGGTAGCTTAGCTTAGCTTTTGACGCGTTCCCAGATGAAGCCATGGCTCCAGAAGGAGAGAGGAACAATTTTGTTAGGTAAATCCCATCGGAAATTACTAGGCTCTTTTTCATGCCACAGTCGACATGAGCACGAGACATCACAGGGCCCTTCGCTTTCCGAAAATGCCAGGGGTGGGTGAGGCCGGACTAGTACCCGGGACCTCTGGCACACAATATGCCTCTCGGCCTAACCATTAGACCACCATTAGGCCACCATTAGACCACCATTTGGCCACCTTGCCCCATGATCCACGTTGATAGCACTAAAAGCATCCATTAAATTTTCCAACAACGAGTATTACTTTGTAAAATTTTGTAGTGCGTAAATTAGTGTGTTTTCACTCGATAACGCCCCTGACCTGACGGACGAAACGTCGTCAAATATTTAAATCACTTGTACTTAATGGCTTTTATCTATGCATTAATTACTAAAGTGCTGATAACGTTGTTACTTATTGACTAAAATTTAGGCCACATAATTTTTTTAGAAGTTCTAGAAGCAATATATATATATATATATGTTTCGCAGTGTAATAGTAGGGCAGCTAGAGGGTTCAATTGTTCACTTTCTGTGAAAAGCATGAAATTTGGTATGGATGCACATGAAAGGTAGCTGGAAAAAAACAGCTGTGATGGCAAGTGAGGGGGTGATTTGACCCTCCCCCTCCAAAAAAAAAACAACAACAAAAACTTTTTTTGCGTGATAAACGTCTTTTAGATAAAAGCAACCATTGAACCCCAAAATTGTATTTCAAGTTTACTACCCTTAATTTGCACGAGAATACCTGTGTTTAATTGGTTGTTGGAGTAACCTTCGGTTTCAAAATAGTCTTGCGAGCTTTCTAATAGCTCGAAATAGACATGCTGAAAGGTGGCAATCTATTCTTTCCATCAATGCTAACTGGAATTGTTTGATTTAGATAGGAGCCATCCTATGCCCATTTAACGGTGAAGAGAAAATTGTGTAGTGGCGAAAGAGTAGGTGATTTTCGAATTCAAAATGCTCTTGCGAGCTCGCTAATAGCTCAAAATTAACGTGCTTAAAATTTCCTGAAAGGTGGGGACCTGTTCTTTCCATCAATCGTAACCGAAATTATTTAGTTTAGGTACAACTACAAATATGAGCATTACAATGGTACTTTGAAATCGAAACTAGCCGCTATACTAATTACTGCTCCACCTTTACACGGGCGTAGGACTATTCCTATCTAAACTAAATTTCGGTGAGGATTGATAGAAAGAACAGATTCCCATCTTTCATAAAATCCTAAGCTTGTACATTTTTGGCTTTTAGACGGCTCGCAAGAACACTTTGAATTCTAAAATCACCATACGCTTTCGCCACTACGCCATTACCTCTTCAACTTTAAGTGGGCGTAGGACGGTCCCATATCTAGGTTAAGGCTCCGAATCCTGACGAGAGGCAGCTTCACGTTTCCGTAAAAGTCCGACTATTCATGAAGGTGAAGTCATGTCTTAATACGGGCATAACAAGTTAAAAGCAAACCGCTCCCTCTAAGTGAGGTCTGTGGTTTGTTTGTCGGTAATCATTCATCGATGAGTAAAGCTGTGAGTCAATTTCTGAGTAGAAATATGTGTTCTTTTCAGTTATAATACCACGAGTGCTTGTATTAAATCAACAATTTGGGTGTTTTAGCACAAACTCCATTCCAGTTTTAATTTCCCGAGACCGAAGGTCGAGGGAAATTTGTTGGAAAGGAGTTGAGTGCTAAAACACCCAAATTATACATTTAATACAAGCACGAGTAGAATTCGGTTGAGAATTTTTGTTTTCTTTTCCCTAAACGATTTTCTGAAGGAATTTCGTTTTAGGGATTCGGTTTCGATTTACGATCTCGATTTCTACATACGAAATAATTTTGATTTACGGTCTTTAGTTTTGTTTATAATGTTTACCTTTTCTATTTTTTTTTGACGATGTTTAACTCTTATCTGGAATAGCGTTACCATCCACCATCGCATTTCATCAATCAACCTGTAATTTCGTTCGCTACGGCATTGGCATTTCGTATTAGGACTAACCTCATATTTATGTTATTTATACGCCAAATGAAAAATACAAGCAGCTTCGTGCTTCCGGAAAAACCCGACGATTAACGAAGCTGACGTCATTCCACCATCTCATTTCATTAACCAACCTGTATTTTCGTTCGCTTCGGCATTGGCATTTCGTATTAGGCCTAACGTCATTTTTATGTTGTTGATACGCCAAATTCAACGAATCTTTACCGAGAAACAGCTTTGTGGTGTTTCCGTAAAAATCCGACGATTAACGAAGCTAACGTCATTTCCCTAATAAGGGCATAAAACAAAGCAGCATCCTCTAAGTGAGGTATACTGTACAGATCTGTGGTTTGTTTGTCCGCGCTCATTGAGAAAAGCTTCGTACTGTATAATTATTGAAGGAGGAGGCCCGCTGTCGATTTCGGTTTTTGATGAGCCGGGGTCTTCCCAGTGTAATCCGACCATGGTCCTCATTTAGTGAAAAGAAAACGAAAATTCTCAGTGTAAGTTGAGCATGGTGGTTATTTTGCGGAATGAAAACAAACGTTTTCGCGTAAATTCACACTAAAGACGCAGAAATTTTTCCATAGTGAAAAGTGCTAGAATTATTGAATGGTCCTTATCACCAAGCTTCCGATTAAGATTTGTGGAAGAAATTTATAAAAACGAAGAAAAAATGTTGTCATTTGAATACTTCGCACGCACAAAAAAAAATCTTACCTGGGATCAAATGTAGAACTGATGACTAACGGCGATAGGCAGCAATGTGCTCGTAGAAAGCTGCTCCTACTTGATATACCGTTTTTTTTGCAATATTATCACCAGACCACCCGCATCTTAACAGGCGCAGTAAAATTAGGTAGCTTAAATTGAACAATTAAAAAGATGGTGTAGGAAATTATGAACTGTAGTTGAACGTTGCCTTACAGCTTCCACGTGTCAACGACAAAGGTATACGTTTAGCAGTTCGTTAGTGTCACTTTTGTTGAAGAATTGAAAACGGTTCATTAGACTGCCACGCTATACCACCATAAACTTGGTTATTAAGAGTCAGTGATAATACAAAAAGTCAGCTTGGTATTTAAAGTTGATATTCAGATGCGAACCTATTGTTTTGCCCTTTGGAATTGAAGGTTGATATTTACCAAACTGAAAGTCTTTTGCTTTAAATCGTTTGACTTTTTTTTAATCATTGGTTTTGTGTATTTAGGGTTATCTCTCATATTTTCACAAAAAAAATACTTGAATTTATAGCAAAACTAGAAATCCCAGGCGATAATTACACCGTTTTAGCTGGTTCCCGCGAAATTATGCGTCATTACACATCCGGGACAGTTTGTATGCCAGGGCATCCCAGGACAGCACTGCCTAAATTATCGGATATTTTGCAGGTAGCTATCAGATAGATTGGTCGAATTTACTCCGGTTTAGCTGGTTCCTACGAACTTACGCATCCCAGAGCATTCCCTATCAAGTGCATTTTCTATCCCAGGGAATTACCTATCACGTGCATTTTCTATATCATATCAAAAACCAAAAGTGGTAAAAGGGGCTGCCAAGTTCCGAATGGTTCGGCCCTTCAAAGGAGTGATATCAGCACACCAAAACATTCGCCAACTTAATCGCACCGAATAATACTTTGGACGTTAACTGAAAACTTGAACATTGCTACCGAAAGTAGCATTGTTCTAGTTTTCATTTAAACTTCGAACTATTAGTCGGTGCGATTAACTTGGTGATTGTTTTGGTGTGTTGATACTCCTTTGAAGGGCCGAACCATTCGGAACTTGGCGTTCTTTTCACCACTTTTGGTTTTTGATATGATATAGAAAATGCACTTGATAGTTAATGCCCTGGGATAGAAAATGCACTTGATAGGGAATGCTCTGGGATGCGTAAGTTCGTAGGAACTAGCTAAACCGGAGTAAATTCGGCGTAAACTGTCCCGGATACTAACAATGGTTATAACAATATTTTCGTACTTACACACCCTCCCACGCCATCCTCGTTACACCCCTAGGCTCCAAACCATAAAAGGTACGCAGTTCATATCGTACTGCAGCCATTCGTCCAATTTCATAACTGGAAGCCTTCCCGTTATCTCGGTATCGATGAATAATAACCCTAACATGAGGATGAGCGGGCTAGATTTATCTAGCTAGCTAGCTAGTAGCTAGTTACACATATACAACGTTATTGAGGGTCAGATTTTGCATTGAAAGCAGCTCAGCTGGCATTCCTACACGAGTTAATTTTTGTCAGGTGGGTCATTGCTCTTGATATCAACACAATTTGAGCTTTTTACCGCATTATTATTTTTATTCAAGTTCCTGAAATGTGCCCAACTCTTCTTCAGGATACTAGACACTGACGCTATGGCGTCATGCTACAATGGTTTACAACCTCGAGAATTGAATTGATGTGATGTTCGTTGTAATGATTGTAGCCTAACTAGGCGCGACACACTAGCGTGTGTCTAGATTTCAGGGCGTTAGCTACACAATCGTGAGTTTTCGTTGGCTATTCATGAAAAGCTATTGTAGCGCCTACAATCGCTTAAACACCATTAAAGGTGTGTTCACCTTTGGGGACATAAAGAGAAGGTTTGGGCATTCAAGGCGTATGTACGCCCACTGCTTGAGTATGCTTGCCATGTCTGGTCCCCTTACCTCCTTTGTGACATTGACCACGTGGAGTCTAGCGAGCGGAGATTTACCAAAACTCTGCCAGGCCTTTAACACTTTCTTATGCTTCACGTCTAGGGAAGGTCCGACTTGATCCCTCCAGCCCTGTCGCGCCTGAAGGCAGATTTAATCCTGACCTTTAAAATGGTTATCGGTTTTCTTCTAATTCACATCCCGCTTTTTAATCTGTCAATGAACACGTGCACTCGTGGCCACTGTTAAACGCTGACCAAACCCCCTGCCCGGTTGGAGATTCGCAGATCCTTCTTTGCAGTGAGGGTAATAGAGCCTTGGAACTCTCTACCGAAGGCTATGGTATCAGCTCTTCTGTGGGCTCATTCTGACATCGGCTTGAGGAGGGGGATCTGAGGCGCTTCCCTTAAGAGACCGGATATCTCTCCCCACCCCCTCCCGGCCGTAAAGGGTAGATGAGGAAAATTGGGTGCAAATGAAAAAATTTTTTTATATTTCTTACATTTTTAACATTGGACCAGGTAAGTGGCACTTTTGTTCTTCCGTTTTCCAAAACCTTTGGTGTTTTAAACCGTTATTATTGAGAATATTTTATAGACTTATAAAACCATGAAAAAACAATTGTGTAAATTGTATAAATTATGTATAAAATGATAACGTCTGAAATATGCATTTTATGTTAAAAATTTGCAATCTTCGCATGTGTAGTAACGTTAATGTATGGTGATGTTTGTTGCGTTCAGAATAATTGTGTATGAATCCCGCACATACTGTCTTACCACGGTTTCGTGGGTTACATTCTGTACCTATTTAAAATAAAATTTAAATTATTTTTTTTTAATATTACAAAATTTGGCCTTTAATACCGAGTTATAAAATTCACAAGACTCGAGATTAATTTTTTAGAGTTCTAAATACACATAATGGTAATTCCGATGACGATTATCGTTTCTCTGTTGTGTAAAGATACTTAAAAGTGGGACTATTTGTTCGAGCGGATGTATATTCCTTGGTGCAAGTTCGTGATTTACCACCATTCTAATTATGGAATGAACCATAGCTGTACGAGTCTGTCATAGAATATTTGCATAACTAGGATCAGGGCATAGATGGGAAGTTTTCTCTCTTTGCGGCATTTCATCTTTAGGTTCATCGTCGATTAGAATCCATCTCTACAGGGATTTGGCAATTTGCTTTGAAAACTTGTCGTTACAGTTTTTTGTATGACATTTGTAACTCGGTGTAATGGCAATGCTGTTCGTCCTCGTTTGGCCCGGTTCCACTTGGTACTGTGTCAGTCAGTTTAAATTTGATTATCACCCTTCTAGCTTGCCTCTTCTGCCACTGGTGGTTTGCAAGTCTGGCTAGTGGCTAAATGAACAAAGAACACAAGAAACGAAAACTATGACTTAAAAGCCTTTGTTGCTTGTGTTCTTTGTATTTCTCCATTCATTTACGTGACGTTTACCCAGATGAGATTTTTAGACCGTGCTGCGTTCTGTCTTGTTTCTTTAGGCGTTGGATCGGTTGGTTCTGATGAGTTAACAGTTGTATATTTAATTGCAATTGGACACCGATTTGGTTTATTCGGTTAGGTTAATTACGAAGTTTGTTGATTTTCGTTCCTATTTTCATAGAATTGAAGGAATGGCAAAAAGGTGAGATACGATGGCGTAAGAGTCAAGTCCGACCAACCAGTTTCCACCACAATACATAATTTAATGAGAGAAAAGTAAACAGACTCCCGTCATAGCATGTGGAGACGGCCTAGAAGCAAAGTGCGGCCAGTAGGCGGGAAAAAAGGCATGGAAGACCCGAAAAACTCGAGTTATTCAAATACCCATATTCGATTCTCGGCCACATAATTTTTTTCGTAAACACTAGTTCAGCAAATCTCGCTACATAGCTGTCCATCATGCAGCCCAGCAGCGTACAGAAAAAAAACCGTTTAATCAGACTTAAGTAACTTAACCTAACCTAACCTAACTTAACCTAACCTAACCTAACCTAACTTAACCTAACCTAACTTAACCTAACCTAACCTAACCTAACCTAACCTAACCTAACTTAACCTAACCTAACTTAACCTAACCTAACTACAACAACAGATCAGCAATAAAGTCACTTTACACATATTCACCACTAGTAAGTGCTAAGTAACGAAGTTTCGTAATGACATTGGGCCCGCCTATCTAATCTGAACTGTTTACGAAAAAAAAAAGTATACTTCCCGGCCACATGATGACATGTGTTTGATTTTTTTCGTCTGTGGCCGTAGGCACATAGTGTGCCACGGGCGAGAGCTCCTTTACATGTACACCAAGAGCAAAATAGAAAAAATAGAAAACTGTTACTGTTTTCTCCTGGTAAGATCACTGGGGCTTGTCGAGCGCGCCGCATGGACACAAGATTATGTCTGTATTGTAAGGGGCAAAATCACTTCTGCCAGCATAAAGACACTGCCAGAATCCATTTCATAGACCATTTACGTACCTCTGATTGAACGGTATTATTAAACTGTATACCATTTGTCCACCAAGAATCGACAAACGGGGATTACTTAGCTGCTTTTAGATCCACCCCCAGACATGGTCGCAGAAACCAATAACTAGGTTCTGACCCATCCCTGGACTGCAGGGAGAGGTGTAGCTAGACTCTCAACGTATTCAAAGGCCTTTCTTTGAGGTTGTTTTGACGTCTGTTCGGTTACTCGTTAAAGACACCCAAATACTGGGAAAGGAGAAGGTTGTTCCCCGAACTCTTTAGACTGACGTCAGTATGACGTAGTTGGAGGCCAAGACAAAAGGTCTTCTCTCGACATGCTGGGTGTCTTGGATTCCAGGATCACTTACAGACTAAACTCCATGATGGACTCTAGTGACCACCTCACCATGGGAAAATACGGGACTTACGTCGGTAATTATTATGAAGAAGAAACAGCGTGATTATCATTTAGTGTTAATATGTTTAAAATGAGGCCACTAAAAATTAATTATATTGTTCTCACGAGCACACGCATGGTTTTTTTCTTAGCACATGAAACGACAAAAAAAAAGCGCCCATCACGCATCAGCGCTTTCACCAAACATTACCTGGAACCGATGACCACGTTCCATTCACATCATCACCTAGAAACGAATCTAAGGATCGTTCAGAGGCATGTGACAACTAAAAACTTGAATTTCAAGAATGACTTTTGTCGAATGTGCAACTTTTGCACGCTGATCCTGTCATTAAAACATAGATATTGTACTCGACAACAAAATGAAAGCTACAGATTCCGTTTTGTTCGGTAAAAAAAAAATAAGCCATCGCCCCCATCTGAAAAATCATAAATAAAACGTAAAAAAAAAAAGACAGCCCGCTCGCATCAATTTTTTTAGTACCACTCCCGAGAACCACTTAATTTATTTTTAGCAGCCTAAGGGTGACGGACCCATTTTATTCCTAGACAAATAGGCAAGGTTTTAGACAACCTAGTGTAAGGCAATCTTACATTATGTGTGTTTAATTCTCGATCGTTACAAAACTTTCCACTTACCCGCTATGGCGATACAATGAAGAACGTCTTTGTTAATAACTAGTGTCATGTTAGAAATCATTAGTATTTACTAATTGTGCCCGTGCGCATGCCGGCCCCCCCCCCCCGCCTCCCTCCTGGTGTTTGGTCTTTGGTTTTAAATTTATCAAACCGAAGACCGAACATGTGAATGGCTCCCACATATGCCTTCTCCCCCACCGTTACTTTAACCACCCATCCCCACACTCCTTCCCCCTTCCGGAAAAGTCGCTGCCCCGGAAAACTCGCTGACGTGTGTTTGACTGAAGGCACTGAGAAATCCAGCATTCAGTAAGCAAGTAATCCCAAGTTTAAGTTAATCCTTTGAAACAATTCACTTAGGTAGCGCGCATTGCCCGCCACACACACTTGCCCTGGTACCCTCTCCTGCACCACCCGAACATGCCGCCCCGTGACATTTCCCCTTTGGTGCAGCCCGGAAAAGTCGCATGCGTATGTTTGACTGAAGGCTAAAAAAGCCCTGAGTAATCCAGCAGTCAGTAAGCAAGTAACCCTATGTTTAAGTTAATCCTTTGAAACAATTCACCTCGGTACCAGCATAGCGACATTGTTGCAAGTTACGATTGTTGCCGCCCACTTAAAAACAATTCAACTCCTTTCTGGAAGTGAGCATTTAGGAAATAAATGCGCCTTTCCATCGTATCATAGAGCCAACCAATTAAGAACCAATCGTCGTTTGGTTTAAAGTTGTCTGGTTTAGTAGACACGGGTTTTTATTTTTTATTTATTTTTAGCTCAAACGCCGACAATGGCACAGTCCACGCGACTAAAATTTTGTTGGCCGCTTTGGTACCACAACAATACCAAAAAACGAAACCAAAAACGGTGCGGCAGGTCTGGTAAGTGGTGCCATCTCTTCGAAGACTTTGGAAAAAGTGTTATAACCCGAACTTGTGGTCCAAGGCCGTCAATAGACGGCGACGTAGCAGGTTTGGTAAGTGGCGCCATCTGTTCGAAGACGTTGGAAAAGTGTCCCAACCCGAATTTGAAAGCGAATCCCGTCAACAGATGGCACTACAGGGTGGGGTACTTGATCGTACGACGGAATGGCGTGGCCGGTGACTTGGCCTGCTCCCTATTATATATGTAGATACCCCCTACATTGTCCGGAGCGATGCAAGGCACTTTTTGTCTTTGCTATCCCAGTTTTAGCACTCAAACCGAGGTAAACACTCCATGCTGTAACTTATAGAAGAGTTTTGGTGTGCAAGTCCAGGATTGGCTGCCTGATTTGTTGTTGTTTTGAAGGCGAAATACACGCTCACGTGGTTTTAATTCCTCTTTTGAGTTCAGCGTGATTACAATAAAAAAATATGGACAGTTTGAAGCGTTGATTAAACGAAAACTATACAATTTATCGATAAACGGTTTTCACCGTCATGTTCTGCAACTCATTAAGTTTCGTAGAGCGGTGGAAGTTTTCGAATGCGCGTCACGCGAACGTCATGTACCGGGCGTAGAGCAGGAATAATTAGTGTTGGCTCGGGGCGCGAAGCCTGAACTTTCCCCTCGCCCTGCACGTATTGGTAAACTCCTAACTTCGTCATTGGGCGTCCTTGGATGTGTTATACTAGGGCCGTCATCAGTTCCACTGTCGACATACTGGAGCGGGCTCCGCTTTCTTTGCTTTTGGCTGTCAATAGGATCGGATTGGATTTTCCTTGCAATTTCTAAACAATAAGAGACAGCTGCTTGGGGTTTGGGCCATTGGAAAGGTGGTGAAAAAAACTGTGAAAATAGTGTATTCAAACCTCCACAAACGGTCGACGAAAAGTGAAAATATCTTGAATTTGGTTTATTACCGCCCAACGCCGCCTGTTTATCATCAACAATCAATCTTTTAACAGTCGGATGCCATGAACAATTAGAAACAGCTTCCCGTCTCGTTGTTGTTTTGGATTTGGTTCTTGCTATTGGTCCATTTTGTTACCCTGATGGTTCCTCAACCCCATGTCCGATTCCAGATTTTTCTTTTGATAAACCTTGTCCGGACTCCCGTGCCACTGTATGCAAGATAAGATAAAGAAGGAGACGGCGTCGAGCAAAGCTCAAAGACACCCCCCCTCCCCCCCCTCCCCCAGAAAGGAACCCAAAGGGATTAGCCCCTCCGCGCATCAAGGGGTGCCTTAAAGCAAGACAGGTTGGGTGCAGAAACAACAGAGACGGGCAGAAAATTCCATAGGTTGACCACCCGCTCACAGAAAAAGCGTTGTCTAATACTGAACTGGGATAAATTTCCCCTCAATTTGAAATGATATCCACGAGTACTGTTAGATCTAAGAAGAAAAAAATTGGAATAATCAATATTGAGAAGACCGTGAAGAAGGTGGTAGGTGAGAATAGCATCTCCTCTATCAAATCTGTCTTGTATAGAAGGCAGATGGAGGCGCTGAAGTCGATCGGAGTAAGTGAGTTTACAAACAGCTGGACACCATTTGGTGAGTCTACGCTGGCACTTTTCAAGTTTGTCAAGGTGAGAGGAATAGCAAGGGCGGCAAACTTGTGAACAGTAGTCAAGGAAAGGGCGTATGAAAGTTTTAAAAAGCATGGCAAAGAGGTAGGAATCGAGGTATGAGAATTTTTTTAAGACATAGTGAGCTTTGCAGAAGGCTTTGCGAGTGACATTATCTATATGTTTATCAAATTTAAGTTTATCGTCAACAATAACCCCAAGATCGGTGATAGGTAACTTGCTCAAGCTGCTGACCAGAAAGATAATATTTGTTACGGTTGTTGTTATAGCCGAAGTGGAGAACTTTGCACTTTCCAGGATTCAAAGAAGGTTGGTTAAGTTTAGCCCAGTTATACACAAAGTTGAAACTGAGTTGAAGAAACTGATCATTGGCCTGTCCAAGCATTGAAAGTTTTGCCTGTCTGATTCCGGTAACGGAATCATTCCTTGCCTTCTTGTAATGGGCGAAGTTAGCCGGGGTAGGGTTAGTAGTGAACAGACGATAAGTTCTTTTCTTTTTGTTGATGAGTGACCTGATTTCAGGGCTAGACCAGAGGGCAGAAGCTTGAGTGGTAGAGACTGGGATAAAATTTTGAATAATGTCTCACAAAAAACCAGTCAGTAGATGAGATGATATCATTGATAAGAACATAGCCAGCAATTTTGAAATTTCGCCTTGTAATCTTACTAGTTTTAGCAGAGTATGTAATGTCAATAGAAAAAGTGAGGATATCATGATCACCATTACCTAAGGGTGCAGAATGCTTAATAGGTGTGATAGAAAGATCGCTCGAAGTAATAAGCAGGTCTAAGAGACTGGAGGTTTGCCCAACACGATGTCTTGTGGGAAAAATGACAGACTGCATAAGGCAGTTGCCTTGCAAAAAATGTAGAAAAACAGAAGAGGCGCTATTCTCGGTTTGGGATAACGACCAAGTATCCCAGTGAATGGTTGGGAAATTGAAATCTCCCATGACAAGCACAGAATTTCTACCAGTCGTGGCACTAAAGTTCAACAAGGAGTCATAAAAAGATTCCCAGTGATCAGGAAGAGCGCTGCTTGGAACTCGAAAGTAGCAACCGATCTCAAGCTTTTTGGTCTGCGAAAGATGAATGGTGCACCACAGTGCCTCCCAGTGACCAGTAGGGTCACCTTCAGAATTGGTGACAGTGGCAGAAAGGCTAGATTTGATAAAGAAAGCAGCTACCCCATGACCGCCGCAGAGCCGATCAGCTCGAAAAAAATTGTAGCCAGGAAGATTGTATGCACTGGATGGGATGGACGAAGAAAAGTGTGTTTCAGTGATGCCGATGACGTCGGGAGGGTTTAAAGAAACGATAGCACGAAGTTCATCAATTTTGTTGGAGAGACCCATTGCATTGAAGTAAATGCATTTAAGAGAGAAGACAGTACAAGTCTGGATTGAATACTGGCTTGTTTTAGTGTTCTAGAATGTTGCATTCGTGGGTTCGCTCCTCCGCGGTATTTGGGACAGTATTATTATTGAACACAGATTCAGTTTCGGTGACACAGTTTGACCATAGAGCATTCTCGTCGACTGATGAACCACTATTACTGTTATGTCCGGATAAGGAGTGTGGTGAAATGATGTTGGCAAGATGAATGGCTGGACAGGTGACAGCTTTGGACAACGCACTGTGGGTGTGATTATTTACTTGCAGCTTTGTATTAGTAATTTGTTGCTGTGGCATGCCGTATTGATTTATTTTGCGTTGAATTTGTTTGTTTGCCTGAGTTTCATCAGCTTCAGACTTTTGTTGGCGTCTCCTATAGTGCCCATTGAAGTGCATAACTTTTGCTTTGGGGGGCCAGACGTTGGACCGTAGCAAAATGTCGCCAAGGGTTTCATCAGCAGTTATACAAAAAGACGAGTACGAGGGGTATTTAGTTTTTAACTGAAAGAATCCAACAGACACTCCTAGGCGGTTTTGCAGTGTTTTTATAATCATGCCGCTTTTAGTGTCAGGGTGCAGACCACCAACGAAGATTTTAACCAGTTTGGTGGGGTGGGTAGTTTGTTTGACAGCAACAGGTTGCTTCGGAGTTGGAGTGCCGATCATTGGTCGTTGTTTGTCATTTATCTTGACAATTTCCGAGAAAAAAGGACGTGCTTCTGTAGTAGGCCCACTCCTCCTGAAAGTAATGTTGGAAGTAGGCAACTTGAGATCTTCATTTTCTTTTTGCTTCTGTGCGTTTATCATTCTGCGATAATTTTTCTTGGAGTAGTACATTTGAAACCTGGATGTTTGTGTTCCATCAGAATCAGTATCACTTTCATGATCAGGCTATGGATTGCTGCCGTGGGTTGATTTCTTCCCACCATGCATGGAAGGGTCGTGACGATCTTTAGACCTTGTGCATCTGGCCTTTTGACTAAGGTTAATATTTATTTGAGTACTTGGTTTGTTGGTGCCATCGCCCAGATTTACATGGGAAACGTTTGTATTGTTCACACTGTTAACTAGAGAAGTGGAAGGAAGATTTTCGTCCACGTGCAAGGAAATAAGGTAAGCCTCGGCGCCCGACTGGCGAACACCGCGTGTGGGGCTGCGCGTAACTTTAACGTGGTTGTTTGGGGCCGATGGTTTTGTTGTTCTAGTCCCCTGAAAGTTGTTTTCGGATTCCAATTCAGAATAATCGAGAAACTTATCAAACAAGCCGTGGAAATAAGTGAAATTCGACCTGATTTCTGTAGATAAGTTATTAACATCGTGCTCTAGGCTTTCGTAGCATCGTATAACGTCGGATATGAGCCTGTTACGTTCCAGTAAACTGTCTACCACCGGCTGACATGACTCGCAGAACCATCGTACTCCAGGGACCAAATCATCCGGAGTTTCGTTGTCACGAACAATATCAGCCACCGAATTTGTTACGCTGGCACAAGAGGTATGTATTAAGTTGTAGCACAAATTGCAAGGGATGGTAGGCCCTGCAGCAGATAACGAATAATTACAGTACCGACATATTTCGGAGCCCCGCAAACGACGTCCTTCTGTCATGACGCGAGAAGAATCCTCGGGCAAGTTTGGTTTGGATAGTCCTTCTGGTTTTCGCGTGATGTGCGGTCTAAGATTACATTGGTGTGTCTCCATAGCGTAGCTCCGCTCCAACAATAACTTCCCATACACAAACGGATATGTGGATTGCTTGTATATACGTTGAGACCTATTACGGTGGTGCTCACTATGCTTATTACAGTACTATTCGATTAGGCATCTCTTACTAAAAGCGATTTCGTTAGGTGGTTTGGAAGTCGGAAGCTATTCGTCTTTTTTCCTTTCAAACTTCGGTAAACGTATTATGGTGTTGATGGTTGACATGGAACAATGGAGAGCACACATACGAGCAGTGGTGTGTAGCCCCTTCGTCCCACCAGTAAATTTTCTTGAAGCTACTGAAATTTTAGGTCGATAAATTAAGAAATAAGTGTAGACTACACGGTAGGCGACCAACAGCACTAACTAAAAATTAGACCCTGTCACACCAGCACGACCGAACAACGAACAACCAACAACGGACCAATCAACGCTGCAGAATGAGTAGAGCTAGAACGATTACTTTTCAAAACTAGGCTACGTGGTGACGACGTGACTAAACGACCCATCATACTGTGACTCTCCGTTTTATTTAATAAATCATACCGCCATTGAATATAGCACAATTTTTTAGCTGTTCTCTATAATTATCTCGTTGCAGCGATGTTCGTGTAAGCAACGAGCATTAATCTAAGCTTTGAAGTGTTCTCCGCCACCATTTTGCATTTCGCCGATCGTGTTCGTAGCGGCTTGTTAGCCATTGGTCTGTCGGTGGGTGACGTCAGTCAGCAATACCAAAAATGAAAAGTTGCGTTTGCTACGATCGACAGCGAACGACAGCCTAAGGGGCTTGTTGTCATTGTGACTGTCGGTTGTAACTCATCGGTCGTTCATATCGTCTATCGTCGCTGTATGAATGGGCTATTAAGCTCGCTCAGCGACCGAATACAACAGAAACGACCGCTGCCATCAAATGTAACATCACGCTTCAGTCATTTAGGAATGGATTCGATCCTTGAAGATATGCGTGACCTTCCTTCAAAATGTTCATCGCGTTGTCAATGGTGTTGCTAAGTTGTACACCTACCGATAAATGCGTTTATTTCTTATATTCGAATAACTTGTTAGAATAGAATAGAGGTTGTCGGCCAGTAAGCTATACAGCTTTCTGAAGGCTCGAGCGGCAGATGTTAAGCAGAAGGAACCATCATCGTAAACAGTTGTTTTTTTTGCTACAGGAGGGAGGAAACCGGAGTACCCGTAGGAAACCCTCGTGCAATGGGCAAGAAGCACCCGGAGAAAAACCCCGTACATATACACTTCCCTTCCCAGGATCGAACCCGGGACTGTAGGAAGTCAGAGATATACAGCAGGGACCAAGACGCCTATCGAATCTGACGCCCCAATGCTTGCAGCTACCCGTGCAGTGTGCACCCTCTTACCTTCTTACAGCTTTGTTTGGATGTTCTGTTTGTCGACAATCTCTAGCATTTGTAATTATCTTATATATAATGCTGGATGCCGGCTGAGCTGATAAGAAAAGACCCGATAAGAAAAAACAGTAAAGATGCCGCACAATCACTTCCCCCTCCTCACGCCCGCATTACAAGTGGACTCTCCCATTCTACCGGCTCCGTGAAAGAGCAGCCAGGCGGGAGTGGTCGATCAAGACCGGGCACGTACGTCGGCGAACAGGTTCAATCTGAAAAATGTCGGGAAGAATGCCGGGGGAAAATGTGTGGGGGAAAATGTGTCCGTAAACTTAATTCATGGCCGGCCCTGTACATAGCATGGGTTTCCTGTAGTATTTGCGTAATAACCCTAGAGAAGTAAACAGCAGGTCTGGCGTCTTTAGTTGTGTTGCAAGTTTAATTCCGGATCTCAAACGTTGAAATTATGCCAACCCTAGC